>JAKTSB010000179.1:0-49276 GCA_030579975.1 Blastobotrys buckinghamii (nom. inval.)
TTAGATAAGAATATAATAAAGTAAAATAAAAAGTAATTCAATTAATAGTTGTTGTCCAGAAAGACAGAATACATAAAAGAATACAAAACATAAAAATACTAACTATTTCCAAAACTCCCAACATAGCTCAGATACACAAGCTGAGCTTTTGAGCATCCATTTTAATAGGTGTTAGCCAAATCGGTGGAAATTAACTATATTTTTGAATGATGCCCAGGAGATTTGTAATAAGTGTTTGTCTAGAACCAACGAATAAGTTTAAGAAGTATAAGGTACAAGTGTGTGGTATATGTACAGTAATAAACTCTTGAATGCATGAATACATACCGAGCATGTTGCAGTTGTATTATTCTGTTCAATTCAAATTGATAAAGTATGGATTTTTAATCGCGCTATATCATGATATATAGGACTTACAACGACAAACTATACTACATCTTTGAAAGTTCGAGCATATAAAATATTGCTATACATTAGAACTTTTTCGATCATCTAGCTTACATACATCCCGGATGCACCATGCATCCATTATAGATAAAATTTCAGAGACCAACACGAGTACTGCCAGTCTGCATCCATGTGCAATGTTTTTCTGACTGCATGCAGGAGATTCAAGAATTTACAATCCACCATGGTGTATGAAATTCAAAATAATCTATATCTGGATTGTGATATGACGTACTTTGTTGCCATGGTGAAAGCCGCACCCCTAATTCATATAAACTTTTTGCCTCCATGGATTTTAGAAGTTAAAACATTACCGCCGGTACAACCTCAGATTTTACCAGATCTAACACACAATTGAGCGTAGTTTGAGATTTATGCCCTATCCAGGCTAGCTATAGTTATACTGATTATCTAGAACCAAAAATATCTACTGTACCTAAAAAGCATCTTCTCCTAGGCTGCCGAAACACCAAGCTTGTAGAGTTCATACATGTATATGAATTATAACATCTATGTACATTTCAGCTTTGAATTTACCATGCATACCTCATGTTAATTAAATTAATCGCTCAAATTCTAATAATAGGATATAATCACCGCGAAACTTTAATCTACGATATAGTTTATATAGTTTGAACCCTCATCAAATAAATCCAGCCTCCCGATCCCAAACTCCTTATAATTAAGCTTCAAATGTTTTTTGGTAACTCAATTATTTAAGAATTTAAAGTATCAATCTACATATAATTAAATGGCACCTTGATTGGTTCGTTGATTAGATATGTACTGTAAGATTTTGACTGCAGTAGCTCCTCTGCAGGTAGCATACAAGAATTACGCATTCATTTGGTTTTGATTTTAGAACATACATATATATCTAGTTGAAAAATTTTCAGACAGGCTAACTATAGATAGTGAGACGTGAGTGAGTGCCATTCATGGGATATATACACATGGATTGAATGAACGGCTGATATCTATCACTCAAACTGCCAAAGGTTCTTAAATCTTCAGACATTTGACTGATCGTTGGAAACCCAGCCGTTCTGCTTCACAATCGAAATTTTTCCACAATTGACAGGTTTTAACTACCACATACAGCATACAAGCTTAATTGTGGTAGTAAACTATGCCTATATATCGTGTATTCCGCAATTATTTTAGAATATATATATATATTCTACCACTATTATATCGGATCGAGCTTATCATCTATGTATCCGGATATATATGGATATTAGAGATGGATCACCACTTCGGCTTCATTAGGCGATGAATAGAAACCTGCTAGCTTAAAATACCAGTAGAATTGACATAATATAGCTGATCCATTTTAAAATATTTTTTCCCAAGACGTTAATATTCGATCAGTGTTTAGACGAAGCTCTGTGCCAGGTGATCATTTATTTGATGCCCAAGTTTTAGGCGATCTTTAGTTTAAAGTGCACCATGACTTGTTGGAAAGATTATTATTGAATAGCTCATCGCTATTATATAAGAATAATACACTCCTCTTTCGGCCGACAATTACAAGATTACCACAACCCATATTATGGCTTGTTAAGACAACCAATGGGTTGTACAGGTATCTGTAACTGAGCTTTATGCATACTTCTCTGCTTACTATACATATACAAAGCCATTGCGGTTCATAGACCATTCCCACTAGAGATATGGCCTAGCAATCCACTGTCAATGAAATCATATACATTGTATCAATACTAGATTGTAATATAAGTACATTCAAACCCATTGAGTAGATATTTCCATTACTATTAATACTTGTGAAATCCTAACAATTCATTATTGCATGTACAGTAGACCCAATATTCAATACCCAATCTTTTGAAGCAATTTAAATGAATAAAAAATAATCTACGATCGCCCATCCATTATCATGATAAGGCTAGGGGAGATTAAAAGGCATCAAGCTATCCAATACCACCGGATAAAGATAGTCATCTGGGATTTCTCTGCATAGAACAATCGATTTACTCACATCCGGATGTACAGTACCTATGACTAAACAATAAAAAATACTTGCAGCAACAAAATATATCATGAATGGCATCATTTTTGCTTAATAACATATAACTACCACTGCAGTCATACCATATTGGTATATAGTAGTGTCAAAGTGGTAAAGCATTCTTTTTCGATGCTACTGTACATGTAATTAAGAAAATTGTATGGCGATAAAAATAGCTCAAGCTAAAGACCTCGAGTGACGATATTGAGGTTATTAAAACTAACATGGATTGAATCATTGAAATTGGATAGATCTAGGTAGAACGGGTACAAAAATTGATTATTGTCACACTTTTTAAAGCTTTCAAGCAGTAGTAATTATTTACTTTTGGCCTCTATTCAAGCAGTGGTTACCAGGGTGACAACATTGTATCCGCTTTTAGATGGTACATAAAATGACAAACCAATTGCTTCAAGCTGCAGATCCTTACACCGCTTGAATCTACATTGCAAACTTAAAAACCCAGCCAACACCAAAAAAAAAGGCCCAAACAAGAGTTAGCAGAGCTTTGAAAGGAACTTTATTTCCTAGACTAGATCTTTATATATAAACTTTTATTTCTCGTTTTTCCTTAATACTTTATAATACTTTAAAAATTTTGGACAAAACATTAAACTAGATCAACTTAGTTTTGGAGAATAAAAATGGAGGATCAAAATACATTAATAATAAATACGCCACAGATACCAGCGCAAATAAAGAAACATTCTAGCCTGAGGAAGAAACAAAAGTTGGCAGCTGAAGCATTACAAAAATCATTAAATAATGGCAAAAAAAGGTCTGAAAGTTTTGTTCAAATCTTAACGTCTAAAAAAGATCAAAAGACAAATAATCATGATATTAAGATCTCATTAATAGAAAATGATACAAATAAACTAAGATTTAGTAATAGTTTTGAAAACTATAATGAAACTGATGAGGAAATAGGGGAAATAATAGATGAAAATGATGTATCAAATATATTTCCAAATGGGGAAAGAAAGGGTTCAGTTGTAGCAGCAAAAAATGACTATAGTCTTCATAGAAGTCGAACAAAGAAATTTTCAGAGTCTAAGAAACGACATTTAAATAAATTAAAAAATAAAATGGGTGTTATGACATTAGAAGAAAGAATGCAAAATGATATGTTAGAAGCAGATTTGAATAATAATGCGACTTATTCAGAATTAAATTTACAACGAATTGATGATATTACAGATAATGATGGGATTATAGATAAACTAGTAGAAAATCAACGAGGTTGGTTCTTTTTTGGGTTTCCAATGTTTAGTAGTAATAGTTTAATGCCATTAGTTGATCCTGGAAATTGGACAACTGAGGATGGGAAAGCGGTATATGGTGATACAAGTACTTTTATGTTACCGGATGTTACTTGGAAATGGAAATGGAAAAGATGGTATGTTGATATGAGCTCAGATGTTGATGATCAAGGTTGGGCATATAGTATAAGGTTTGGATCTAAATCATGGCATGGATCGCATATGTGGTTTCATAGTTTTGTTAGAAAAAGAGTATGGGTTAGATTAAGAGATAAAAAGAGTTTAAAAGAATTAAAACAAACAGCTTCATTAGCTGAAAATTATAGTATAGAAGATTCATTAGAAACTTCACAATTACATTCAAATATTAGTAGAAATATGGAAAATGATGAAAGTGAAGAATATGACAATTTAGAAGATGTTAGTCAATTTTTATTAGCATTAGAAAATGCTCGAATAGATCGGGAAAGAACTAAAATATTTGTGAATTTTATCCATAATGATCATAGTGAAGCAGTAATCGATGCATTGTATAGAAGATTAGATTATGCACTAGGATTATTTCAATATGATGATTCAAAATTGCATTTGTTAAATAAATTGGAGATTATGAATGAACAAGAATCTCATTATGCATTAGAAGATATAATTCATTGGATGAAGAAAACATTATTCCCAAATAACAATAATAATTATTCTGAATATGATACTTCATCGAGTATATCTTCTTAGTTAATACTTTTATAATAGTACTAATATAATTTATTTCAAGTTCTCATCCAACTTGGCTCATATTTTGTATCGTAAGTTAATACCGGTTCATATAATTCAATAAATTCAACATCTGCATCACCTTTCCCACTTGCAAATTTACTATATTCATCAAAAATTGTTGCTAATGACCATCCTTGTAACATTTTTCTCATGATTCCAACTAATACCCCAACACGATGTTTACCCTTATTTGAATGGATTAATATCGGAAAGTTTCGCGTATCCATCAAATGTTCCAATGCTTTTCTCATAACTTCTGGATCATTATCTATAACTGGTTCTTTAACACTTTGTGCATAAAAGAATATAAGATTTATACCTTGATCTTTAGCCCATTGAATATATTCTTCACTTTGTTCTTTACTTCGATCACCAATATAAATGATTGTTTTCAAGTTTAATGTTTCCAAAAATGGATAATTAATCGGCAATGGATGTCCTGATCTCCATACACCTTCAGCTACTAATGCAAAATTCAATGGAGGTACAAACACCTTCGCACTCATTTTCTTCAAATTATGAAAGAACCCAAGAATCAAGAAATGAGGTGAAACCATATATTTGCTTGAAAAAAGAATATATTTTGGTGAGGCTTGAAAATTTCCCGCGCTGCTGGGAGATTGATAATCAAAAATTCTAGTAATTTTGTATACGCTTGAAAGGAAACAGAATAAATAACTTAAAAACCCCATTCTATAAATATACATGAAAAAAATATAAATAAATTAGTACTCTTATCGAGCTTCGAATTGAACTATATGTTGTTAGTAAAAATCTTTAACACTAAATACTTACCCATTCTAGTAGTTCTTTGCTTGTATAAAACACGGTGACCACATTCTTTACATCTAACAGGATCGGATTTATTCAACACCACTTGAGTAGCACAATTTGCACACAAGTATTTGACCCCATAGTTTCTGTTAGTAGCCAAACCAGCAGCTGCCGCACCCATAGCAGCTGGATTGGAAGTTGGAACGAAACTATCTCTACCACTCATTTCTTAATAAATTAATTCTATTTGGTTGGTGATGATGGTGTTGAATTATTTAAAAAAAAATTTTGTGTGAAAAAAATCTTTTATCAAAGGTCGGACGTCGGGTACAGCACTAATAATCCCAAAAGCAGTACCTTCGTGTAGTAGGGAAAAAAAAAAAAAAAAAAAAGATCTGGATGGCGGAGAAATTTTATGGCTATTAGCGAATAGACAATTTTTTTTTTCACACTATCAAAAAAGAATATTGAAATATAGAACTAGACGAACAAAAAAGTCTATTGATTTAATAGATTTTACTATACTATCTCAACACCATAAGATGCTGAATATATGCCGCTGTAGTAGGCCTCAAGGGTCTAGTACGGCGGCTTGGAGGAGTTTACTGAGATATTCAACATCGACTTTAATACCCAATGATCTCAAACTACCAAAGTTTTATCGCAAGATGGAAAATCAGATTCGACTTGAAAGGGGAATTGAACCATTACCAAGTATAGAATATGAGAAATATAAAGTTAATGTCAATGAAATGAATAAAGTTCTTGGTATTATAGCATCATTAAATTATCTAACAAAAAGGAAAACTTTAAAATTACCAGATCAAAATCAAGTTATGGAAAATGCATTATTTAGAAAGAAGAAAAAAAGGCTCAAAGATTTACCAAAATTTCCTGAAAGATGGACAATTGAAAATCTGGATAATTATATCAATCAAGTTACAGAATATGATTTTGCAAATAAACAACAATTGATTAAATTAATACTAAAAGATCTATTAATTATAAACAGGTTTACTAGAAATTTGGCAACAATTAATATGTATAATAATGCGATAAAATTTTATTTAAGAAATAAGGATTATTTTTCAGCAAGAGAATTATTAAATGTTTTGGAAACTTCAAATTATTTATCACCAAATTTGAATACTTTTAAATTATTTTTACTATGTCATCGCAAAAGATGGAATGATCAAAATTATAATGAAAATCCTTTAAATAAAATTAATGAATTATTAGATAAATTAAGGAAATCTAATATTGAAATTGATGCAGAAGTTTGGAATATTGTATTATTAAATATGCCAAATGAACAATGTAAAACAAAGATATTAGAAAGAATGCAAAGATATGAAATACCATTATCAAGAAGAGGTTCAACAATTTTATTTGAAAATTTAATGAACTTATTAGGTGTAGATTATGCGATGGTTTTTTTAGCAAATAATCCAAATTTTAATGTTACTATTGAAGCTATTAATTTGGTTGTATACGAATTAATGAAAAAGAATACAACTAGTGATAGAATTAAAGCATGGAAGTGGTTAAATTTAGCATTAAATAAATGGAATTTAAAGCCAAATACATCAACAATGAACATGATTATAGAAACTATGATATCAAAACAACGAATTGATTGGATGTTTGGTGTTATTGGAGCATTTAGAAATTATTATCAAATTTATCCAAATGATCAAACTTTTAGATATCTGATACAAACTGTTTTAAAAAGAAATCATTTTGATTATAAAAATGATTTAATTACAATAATTTGGCAAAAATGGAATTCATTATTTGGACCCATATCATCAACAGAATATTTAAAAAGATTTGCAGAATCACAATCAGAATTCTATATTGAAATGAATCAATCTACTAACCAATTGGACTTATCTTCAACTAAATTAACCACTGAAAATAATAATCAGTGGATTCACTTTGTAAATATATTAGCATGGGATAAAACTCAACCAAAACTGCATGTACATAAATCAACCAAAGATATCATTGAAAAAGATTTAAGATCAAAAATCTTAGGTTTTCCAGTTGAAGATTTACATCCCTCATATAAGCATGGAAATTTTAAATTTTTGAAAATTAAATTTAAAGATCAATGGACGGAATTTTTAGCTTTTAAACGCATCAAATATCATCAAAGGTTGAAAACTAATGAAATAGAACGTCGCCAAAAAATTATAGACCAAGGCGCTACAAATGCATATTTAAACACTCTTGTACAAAATAATATTATCATAGATGAATAATTTTAATGAAATCATTAATAAAACTATTTTAAACCTCTAACAACTTCTGATTGAGCTTCATGTTCTTGTCTCTTTTCACTCAATTGAACTACTGATCTTAGGTCCCCAATAATATCTCTTGTTTTACCAAAATAAACTTCATTTAAAACATTTCTTAATTTATTTTCCATTTCTTCAACTAATGTACCAATATTTACAACATGTGAACTTGCATTAGACTCTAATGGTAAAGTTCGTTCAGTTTGTCTTGTTAAATTCCCACTTAAATCTAAACTACCCAATTTTTCATTCTTTAACCCCATATCTAAAATAATTGTTGATGTTAATCTATAAGTAGCTGATCTTTTACCATGATTTTCAACTTCAAAAACATGAATAGCATCCCAAACACCATCCTTTGATTCTGCTTCTTTTTTCAATAAAGCAACCCCTGCAAACCCACTTGATAAATCACCATCATCTGATTGATCCCATAGATAAACTGATGATACACCACCTTCATAATATATTTCTCTATAAACATCAAATGCTTGATTTGCTGCTTCTTCTAATTTTCTTAGTCCTGCACTTGGTATTGGAGCATCTGAAATTGGAGGATCATATTCATTACTCCATGGACTTCTATAACTATCTCCATCACGATTATAATCACAAGTTAGATATTTCTTTTGTAATTGTTTATCGGTTTTGATTTTTAATGGTTGATCAACTGATTGTAATAAATCTTCTGCTAAATCTGGATTAATTTTGCATAATGAATTTAAATTTTCAGTGATATTTTTTGGATTCAATCTTCTTAAAAGGTCCAAACTGGCATCAAACGCTTCTTCACTCATTGTTTCTTTATGTAATTGGTTTAATTGTTAGTATTTGGTTGTAGAAGGATTATTATTATTTATGTGTGATGCTGTGTTTGATTAATTTGTTGGTGCAAAAACTCCCAACGCTGTCTAATCTTAAAAGGGGTACAAAAGAAAGTTTTGTAAGGAATTTTTAACCAGTGCTGAATCTTTAAGCTTTGTTAAAACATAAGTATCACTATAGGTATTATTACTATCATCACTGGTCATTGTGATAGTTTCGAGCTATACTGTAAGTAAATAGTTTTCTAAATCTTGGATGGATTTACCCTGTAAAATTTGGCAAGAGGAATTTCTACATCGATCTTAGTTCCATACACTCCATTGCAATAAGAATGAGACTTTGATTTTTATCGGAGTCTATTGATCAGATAGGAAACTAAAAATTGATGAGACTAAATTAATGGCTATACATATGCTTAAATTTTTAATATAATTATAAGCTGAAGCTGCTGCAGACTAGCTGGTACCTGATCTAGTTTAACAAGAGCTTGGTCATTTAATAGTAATCTATAAATAGATCCACTTAGTATACCAAAGCTGGCATTAACATAAACAATGCTAATTCATGCTAAGTGGAGAACAACTGGTACTTTTAAAATTGCCGATATATATTTATAAGAAAATTTTCAAACTAATTAAATGTTAGTACTAAGTCGGAGTGGATGAGATCCATTAATTGCGATATGATTGCTCTAACGCCATTTACTGTGATCCAAGCTTTATGTGCTCTAATTAAGCTTTTAGTCTTCAATTAGTCTCCATCTGATATAGCATTGATTAGCACTAGGCTGTATTATACTATTGTATTCACGTTGTATAGACATCTAATTTGATTCTAAGCTTGAAAGGTATAGCTCATATCTTTATATATATTATAACGCATGAAACTAGAGATCGATGGACACAGATTGGAATTAAAGCAACATTTCAGCACAATGGCAGCTTGGCTTGCCTTAAATACCATTATAAAGCTTGCAAATGCAAATTCATTAATCTAAACTACTTCAAAGCAAGGATTCAAAGAATTGTAGTTTGCCAATCAATATCATAATTATAGTCATTATTCTTCTCTTCGCTCTATCAACGCGAAATCACGACAATAACTCGTAAACTCGCTATTTAAAATCTCGGAGGCGGAACAATGTTGAACCCGAATTTCTACCCAGCTCTCAATTGCTACGCCACATAATTAGTACTGCTTGAACCCAAATTCCTCTTACACATATGACCTGTCAAGCCTGTTAACTCAATTAATCCAGTACATCATTTAAGCAGTAATAGAGGTGTCGATCTCCAGCTCTAACAACACGGTTACTGCGACTACAAACGGTGTTGTATTCTACAACAGGACACAAGCCCAGAGCTCTAATCTCCGCTTAAGGTTTGGATTTTCTCGCTTAGATCGATATACAAGCTTTTGTTTTTTTTATTAGTGCTTTAGCGCACTGGCCTCATTCTGGTGTAATCGGACCGTCATCCCACCAAATTGGGAAGTGCTTTTAAGCCTGAAGCTCTAGATGGCTGTTTTATCTGATTGCTGTTTTTGATACTTCTTTTATTTTTTATCTCAACTACTCCACATTTACTTTTATTCATTAAATTAACAATTCAAAACAGTTGCATTTATTTTCAAGAATTTTCTTAAAATATTAATTGTAGCTATATTATTTATTAACAAGATATACTGAAATCACAACAAAAGATGAAGAGTCTTGGGCTCTTTACACTATTATTAAGTGGATTGGTTGGTGCGGAATATGTCCACAAAGAAGGAGTTTGTGCACTTTATGGAAATGTAAGCATAATTAAAAGGAAAAGAGAATACTAACAATATTAAATAGTGTGGCAAAAAATCACTATTCGGTAGTGAATTACCATGTCCTAATCAAGTCAAAGCACAACAACCTGATCAAGAAACTCGAGATTTATTAGTACAAGTATGTGGTGATACATGGAAAGATACTCCAGTCTGTTGTCAATTAGATCAAGTTCAAAATTTAAAATCAAATTTAAAAAAGGCAGAAAATATTATTAGCAGTTGTCCAGCATGTAAAGAGAACTTTTTTCAATTTTTTTGTAGATTTACATGTTCACCAGATCAATCAACTTTTGTTAATGTTACAAAGACCGCGGTTTCAAGAGATAAAAAAGATATCGTTACAGAATTAGAGCATTATGTTGATCCAAAATTTGCAAAAGGATTTTTTGATTCATGCAAAGAAGTTAAATTTAGTGCAACTAATGGGTATGCAATGGATTTTATTGGTGGTGGTGCTAAAGATTATAAAGCATTCTTAAAATTTTTGGGTGATGAAAAACCTTTATTGGGTGGATCACCATTTCAAATGAATTTCCCTTGGGATAATACACCGAAAGAAATAAAACGAGGTGGTCCCCCAGTAAGAAAATGTAGTGATAAAGATTATAGATGTGCATGTACAGATTGCCCTGATAGTTGTCCTACATTACCAGCAGTTGAATCACCAAATGATCATTGTAAAGTTGGATTATTACCATGTTTCAGTTTTGCAATGATTATGGTTTATTCAGGAAGTTTAGTTTTAATGGTTTTAATATATGGAGGATGGATTGCATGGAAAAAACAAAAAGTTCGAAATATTGAAAGCCGAAGATTATTAGTTGGTATGGATGATGATGATAATGATTTGGATGATAATGATGAAAGTTATTATAGATCTTATAGATTGAATATGTTTGGTAATTTACAAGATCGATTAAAATCACCATATTGGTTAAATGGGTATTTACAACAATTATTTGAAAAATTGGCATTTTTTTGTGCAAGTCATCCAATTGGTGTTATTTTAAGTTCCATTGTTATTGTTGGTATTTTAATGATTGGATTGTTTAGATTAGAGTTGGAAACTAATCCTGTTAGATTATGGGTTAGTCCAGGTAGTCAAGAATATGCTGAAAAACAATTCCATGATGAACATTTTGGACCATTTTTCAGAGCTGAACAAGCATATTTAGTTAATGATACGGGTCCAGTTTTAAATTATGATACTTTGAAATGGTGGTTTGATGTTGAAGACCAAGTGAATTCTATTGTTTCAATTGATAATAATCGATTGAGTGATTTATGTTTGGATCCTTTAGAAAATGATGCATGTGTTATTCAATCAGTTACACAGTATTTTAATGGTGATATTAATCAATTACCTGAATCAGATTGGGAAAATAAAATTAGATATTGCTCAGAAAACCCAATTGAATGCTTACCACCATTTCAAAATATGTTGGAAAAACAAGCTATTTTTGGTGGATATGATCCAAAGACTAAAGATGTATTAACTTCAAAGGCAATGGTTGTTACATGGGTTTTGAATAATCATGATGAAGATTCTAAAGAAATTAAACAAGCTATCAATTGGGAAAAAGATTTGGAAATTTTATTATTAAAAGTTCAAAAAGAAGCTAGAGAACGTGGGTTAAGATTAAGTTTTAATACGGAAATGTCATTAGAAAAAGAATTGAATAAAAGTTCAAATACTGATGCTAAGATTATTTTGGTTAGTTATTTGGTAATGTTTATTTATGCATCAATTGCATTAGGTGGAGTTATCCCGGGTATTGGTAAATTATCAATTATTAAATCTAAATTCTCTTTAGGATTGTTTGGGATCATTATTGTGTTATTATCAGTTGCAGCATCAGTAGGTGTATTTGCAGCCATTGGTATTAAGGCTACATTAATTATTGCAGAAGTTATTCCATTCTTAGTTTTGGCAGTTGGTGTTGATAATATTTTCTTATTAACTCATGAATTAGATAGTGTTAATATTTCATATGCTAATGAATCAGTTGAACAAAGAGTTAGTAGAGCTGTCGGTCATATTGGACCATCAATTTTATTATCCGCTACTTGTGAAACTGTTGCATTTGCATTGGGTAGTAAAGTTGGTATGCCAGCTGTTAGAAATTTTGCAATTTATTCAGCTGGTGCAGTATTTTTTAATGCAGTATTACAATTGACAACTTTTGTTAGTGCATTAACGTTAGATCAAAAACGAATTGAAGATAATCGAGTTGATTTGTTCCCATTTTGGCAATTACCAAAATTAGCTATTTCATCAGAAAATTTTAGTACTTTTAGTGCAAGAGCATTGGGATCACCAGGTGTATTTGAAAAATTTCAAGAACCTACTTTTAGTAAATTGATTAGAAAATATTATGCACCGTATTTGTTACAAAAAAAAGTCAAATTTGGGGTTATTTTAGTATTTTTAGGATGGTGTTTTGCTAGTATTTCATTAATGCCAATGATTGAATTAGGATTAGATCAAAGATTAGCAGTACCAAATGATTCCTATTTAGTTGATTATTTTGATGATATGTATGATTATTTTAATACTGGACCACCAGTTTATTTTATTGCTAAAGATTTGAACTCTACTGATAGAAAATTTCAACAATCCATGTGTGGTAGATTTTCAACTTGTGATGAATATTCTTTAGTTAATGTTATTGAACAAGAAAGAAAACGAAGTGATGTTAGTTTTATTAATAATCCTGCTGCATCATGGGTTGATGATTTTTTCACTTGGTTAAATCCAACATTGGATCAATGTTGTAGAGTTAAAAAACGATCATTAGATCAATTTTGTTCACCTAATGCTTCAGAACGTCAATGTCAAGCATGTTTTGCAAATAAAAAATACAAAACTAATATGGATGGATTACCACAAGGTGATGAATTTATGAAATATTTCAATCAATGGATTGAGAGTCCTGCTAATGCCGATTGTCCATTAGGTGGGAAAGCAACTTATAAATCAGATGTTTATTATAATAATACTAATGTTCCAGCAGCCAAATTTAGATCTTATCATACCCCATTACATTCACAATCTGATTTTATTAATGCATTTGCTTCAGCAAGAAGAATTTCAAATTTTATTGAAGAAAAAACTGGATTATCTGTTTTCCCATATTCTAGTTTTTATATTTTCTTTGCACAATATTCTACAATTGTTCATGATACTTTTGCATTAATTACATCTGCTTTAGCAGTGATTATGGGTGTATCAATGATTTTATTAGGCTCATTAAGAACAGCATTAGTTATCACAGTTACTGTTGCGTTAATTGTTACAAATATTGCCGGTTCTATGGCATTTTTAGGTGTTGGTTTGAATGCAGTTTCATTAGTTAACTTGGTTATCTGTGTTGGGATTGGTGTAGAATTCTGTGTTCATATTGCAAGAGCTTTTACTTTTACACCAAAAATTAATAGTTCTAACGGAGTTGTTGCAGCAGCATCTAAAAATTCTAGAGCATTTAATGCATTAACTGGAGTTGGTGGATCAGTTTTGGGTGGTATTGCATTAACCAAATTAATTGGGGTTTGTGTATTGGCATTTACTCATAGTAAGATTTTTGATGTCTATTATTTTAGAATGTGGTTAAGTTTGGTTATTGTTGCTACTTTACATTGTTTTGTTTGGTTGCCTGTAATGTTAAGTTATGTTGGTGGTAATGGATATGAAATTGATCATGGTGATTGTGGAATTGTTGATGATTTGAGTTCTAGAGTTAGAGAAGCAAGGTATAGAGATGATTCGTTAGATTTGTAAAAAGTTTGATGCTTTTTTTTTGATATCTCTATGGTTATGAAGTTCTTATATTTTTATATTTTTTATTTATATATTATTATTATTGTTATTATTATTATTATTAGACTAATTATTTTTTATTTTATTGGATTGTTTTTTTCTATTATATTAGCTTTACTTGTAATATATAAAGTTTAAGCATTGGTGATTTTCTAGTTTATTCTAGTGATATATATATGGCTTGTGTTTTTTAAAAATGGACATTTTTTACTTAGTTTTGGGTTTACCCCATTATATCATTACTCAAAAATTTTAGGCATTAATTTTATTGAAAGCTTTTTTAACTAACTAACTGAAAGATTTTTAGATTTCGAATGCTATTCGTTAATATATCTTATAATCTGGGTAAATGTGTAGGTCTGTGGTTAAACGACTATTGCTGACTTTTTAAAGGTATTAACAGGAAATTGTATTCTAAATTAGTGCTAAAATACCATACTCAATAGTTTCTCTAGACTTAAATAAGCGCGATCGTCTATCCAAAATCATGCGCCGCACAATATGTTTCAATTCGATGTAAAATGCTATATGATAGGTCTATTGGTATAACTTAAAGCTAAGTTGAGTTTGTAGTCATTACTATTCTTCGCTTTTAATCTTTTGAAATCCTAATCGAAGAATAAATATGTATAAAACAAGATAATTACATAGAATTCCAAAAATTTATTACATAATTTAAATGAAAGCTCTATTCAGTTTTTTTTTTAATATTCAAGCGGCTCTATTGGATGACTCAGTAGTTGCTATTATGGTAACTTTCTCAATGTAATCAATTAAACCTTAGCACTTCAGATTATTCTATTCAGGTTTATATAATTCATCCAGGTTTCAAATTCTGATTATATATTTATCATGGTGTATTTATATCCATTTATCATGGTGTATTTATATTTATATTTTGATTCTTTGTTTGGGCCTGAATTTACTACACTTTAAAAGCAAACGTTGGTTAAAGTACCAACTCCAAAAATCCTAGCCTCATCCATGCATTGAAATTTTTTTTTTTTTTTTTTTTTTTGTCTCCGATCACCGATAGTACATGAATTTTTTTTTTATTTACTTTATCAAAACAAACGCGATACTAGTATTAATAAACCAATGAAAGAACTCAAACTATTGAGAACCGATATTGCTGTCCCAAGTGGAGGGCTTAAATGGAGTAATGATGGCCAATTGGCTGTTAACTGTAATACATATGTTACGATCATGACGCCAAAAGTTACATTCGAGGAAGAAGAAGATGATGAAGAGGATGAACATAACCCAAAAGATGGAGAATATATTCAAAGACAAACATTACTATTAGAACAAGCAACAAATCTTATAGAAGATAATTATGGATATGGAACAGATGAGAAATTCGATCTTATAGGATATTCAACAGAGAATGTAGTAGTCGATATGGTTTGGAGTCCAACGGGTAGTACAACAAGACGAGAATGTTTTTTATCTATTTTAACATGTAGAGGTGAAGTGCATATTTATGAACCAACTGGTAATCCAGTAATAGCAGAATGGAGGACAAAGAGTATCATAAATACCCAATATTTGGAAGAAAATGGAATTCAAGAGGGTCCTTTATCAAATGATATTGCACAAAGTATTAAATATCATTCATTAGTATGGACTGATGCTTATCCCTGGAGTGGTAGTAAGTGGGGTACAAGTTTCGTATTACTAGGAACTCAAAATAATTGCGAAATCACAGTTTTCCAAAATGATGATGAAGGGTTAAGATATTTAACAAAATGGGGTAATAATTTAGCAGGTGAATGGTGTACAATAATGAAAATGTCTGCCAAAAATGAGAATTATGAATCATTGTTAATGTTAGGTAGCGAAGTCAATGATTTAGTTGTAAGAAAAATCAGTTATGATAATGAAAAAATGGAACTTGTTGCAGATGATGAACATATTGTATTAATTGAACCATCAAGATTTAGAATAAACTGTACACAATGGTGGACAAATGGAGCAATAAACATTTTAGTAGTGTATCAAATGGGGTGCTTACATTTATTTTTATTTGATGGATTTGAATTAAAACATGGTGATTTTAAAATCTATAATACAGTTAATAAAGAATGTGGTGGTATTGTAATTTATGAAGAAGATGATGAAGATCAGGGTCAAAAGATTAAAGTTATAGCTACAAGTTGTCAAGGTGATTTAATTACTTGTGAATTTGATGGTGATTCGTTCCATTTATGTAATGAACAAGTTCTGACGAAATTTGTTTCAAAAAAAAGAGATTTGGCTGTTAATGAGTTTGATAATGATACTGAATTCGATATGAGAGTTTATGGTACTGATGAAAATCCTCATAATAAATATCTAGCATTAATTTATTCAGTTACTCAAGCCAATACGTTCAAATATCCTGTTTTATCAGAGATGGTTAAAAGAATTGCATTTTTGCCAACTGGGAAAATCACATATCCTAAAATATGGTCGATTATGGATGGATCTTCTTTGTGTAGTTGGTGGGAATTAAATGTTTTGGAGAAAAACTTACCAAAAAGGAGTAGAGTAGAATGGAAGAAAAATTTTATTGAACAATTGAATACAGAAATCCAAGAAGATAACATTGAAGATTATATTGAACCTATTGATGATAATTTAGGTCAAAATTTAGAAGCCATTTTGTTAAAAAATAATATATTTGATAAAATCAGATTAGTTCAACATTATGGTCATGATAATCATTTAAGAATTCTAAAAGTTTTGGCAAAAATCACATTACAATTTGTACACAAACTAGGGGATTTAGAATTAACTGATATTGACAGAGCTGTTTTATCAAGTTATTCACATTTTGTTCCCGATAATTTAAAATTTCAAAATACAAATGAAGGTGAAATTACAATCTCTGGTGGATTTTTTGAAGAAAAATTTAATTTTGATGAAAATTCTAATGAATTTGTAATGAAATCTTTAAGTGATCATAATTGGCCAAGATGCAGTATTACATTATTACCTTTATTAAGTGTAAATGTTTTGACATGTAATGGCTGTGGTAAGAAAGCTGTTCATCCATCTACATTACCAGAAAATCCAGGTAAACTAACAGAAGTTATTTTAGATACTTTGGATGTTTGTATTTATTGTGGTGGTAGGTACTACGAACGATTACAATAAACTTGTATAACTATTTATTTAATAATAATATTTTATTATTTACTTCTATCATTATTTATATAAACAATTCTTTATTTATTTATTTATTTTTTTAGAAAAGGAATTAAAAAATAGTGCCATCTGAAATGATTTGAATTGGAGGATCAGAAGATTCTGGTCGGTAATGTTTAGATAATTCTCGACCAGCTTTCCAAGAACCAGCTTCTAATAATTGTGGTAAAGTTAATTGATAATTCAAATATTCACTAACTTGAACTAATAACATATCTAACAACACAACAGATGCAGCTCTCCATTCAATAATAACATCAGATTCTGGTCTAAAAGTTGGGATATCATTAATTCTTGGTTCAGTTTCTTCAGCCTTTAATTTTAAAACTGGAATATCAATAAAAATACCACCATTTCTATACTCTGGCAACCCAGTTTGAACATTTTCATTATGGAATGGAACATTCAAAACTCTTTTCAATGGGACAGTTAAAGAATAACATAACCACTGAGTTAATTTATGGAAAGGTACAATAGTATCAATAACAGCCAAGGGCCATGCATCACCTAATGAAACACCATCTAATTTAGTTCTACCTTGTGGCCAGATAGGTGATAACCCATTCATTAATAGTTCCCAGAATTTGTTAATATCAATACCATCAGTAGTTAAATTTGGGAAATGATCGATTAAATCACTTGGTCGACCATTTCTAAAATATTCTTTATTTGATAATGCATCACCTAATCGAATCAAAACATTACATCTACCTGAAACACCTTGCATTGGATTGGAATCAGATGCTTGTAACCCATCAGCAACTTGTTTTTCACTTAAGCCCTTCAAAGCTTCATTATCAACTTGATGAGGATTGTGATTATTTGAACTAAATAATCCATTTCTAAACATATCTAATGCTGCAACAGCAGTACCTTCACTTCGATTAGATACAGTACCATCAGCTTCAGTATATTTCCATAATGCACCTGCACCAGCATCTAATAAAACACTAGCAGTAAATAAATCTAATAATCTTCTAGTTTGATCTTCTTTATCAATGTTTTCAGAATCCCATTCAGAAATCAATTTTTCTAATCGTTTTGATCCGCCAACTTCAAAATGTTGCCATCTACCATGAGGTGGGATATTATCATATCCAACTGCTTTATAATCTCGAATGATTAAATCACCAACGTATTTAGCAACATCTGGTAGTTTTGATAAATCAACATCAAAATTGTTTAATTGATTATTTTCTAAATATGGTTTAATCAAGTTGCATCGTTCTCGAACAGCTTTAATTGTTAATAAATACTTAGCTTCTTCACCTTGTGTCATTTTTTTATTTTATTTATTTTTTTTTTTTTTTGTTTCCTTTGATTCTATAATTAAAGTGAGTGTGTTTGTATACACGTATACTTTGAAATGGTATAATGTGGTTATTGATTTTAATTTTTAAAACTGGAATTTATATTTCTGGAAATCTAGAGGGGTTTTTATAGTTTAAATATAATCATCTATAGTTATTTCGATCATCTCTACCTAATATATGGGTTTTATAGTGAGCTAAATTATACGGCCTAAAGTTCGGTGATCAGTCGATTTGCGACGCTTTAATTTATTAGCTTCTTTACTGTTTTTATTGATATCCTCTTGCCTCACAGCAACTACGTAAACTTGATTCATTTTATGAGGGGTCAATTTAAATTGTAATTAAAATGTCTATATAGCTAAGCTTTATGATAACTTTACATGGATCAATGATCCCCTACTCGTGTCACAAATCGATTGCCAATTCAAACTCTTATAAGGCTTCCATGGAGAGTTGAGATTATTATTATTAATAGCTAGCTTGATTATATAATATCAAACAGTAGATCTAAATAAGCTAGAAAGGATCATAATAGCGGAGAAAAATCGTCAGAATTAGGTGCAGACTATAGGTTTAGTATTACCAGATCCGTGGGGTTAATTAATCGAATAATTGCAATATTTACAATAATAATAACAAAATCAGCTCAAGTTGGGATGTTGAGGTCATGCTTGCAACCTTTATTTTTTATAACGTAAACACAATAAATAAAACTTGAAAATGTTCCGACGCATGATCGGTAGGTTGTAAAACATGGTACACTCGGCTGCCCTTAGCTGATTTTAGTTGCGCATGGAGATAACACACTTGAAAAGGGGTTGTATCTTTAGCAAGACACTGCTGTTTCAGTTTCCTTTATCGCTGACATTGACCATTATATATCATATCATAAACAGCTACATATGAAGACCTTTTAAGCCCCGTATAACCATAGCATATACAGTCAAGTTTCCCCTCCATAACAATGTTTAGTTTTGGGACTTGTAGTGATGATATCAACCTGCGGTTTTAATCCGATGTATTTGAGAGGAGGTGAAATTTAAGCGAGCTTAGGATGGGGTAAAAGTTAAGCATCGCGGAGATGCATGATTTACCCGATGGAATGTGGTGATGCATCCAATTTTATTATCAATACATGGTGATGTTTATGAGATAGAGAAGATATGGCACTGATAAAAAAAAATTGGTTTTTTTTTTTTTTCTAGCATTATAATGATGAAACTTACGAGGACTTGGAAATATTAAGCTCAATTAATTAATAGAAACCATTGACCCTAGCTATATAGGGTTGAGGATTAATTAATAGGTAGTTTGTATCGAGATCTATATTATAAAAGTCTGTATATATATCTAATTGCAACCGGTAATTACATTGACACAAGATAAAGATACAATGCCAGAGGGACTCAATAAAATGAGTCTAATGATACCATTAGTGAAACTATAACATACTGTACCATAAAACCTCCAAACTATTGGTACCAGTATATATATAGTGTGCAGGTTAGCATAGAACAGAAACTAACGGAACGCAAACTTAAGTTACTAAGCATAAAATAATGTGATCATCATGATCGATCTGGTTACCATATAACTAAAAAGTGGAGATACTGTCATGCTTAAGCTGCTTGGAACGGATAACCTTTTTAAAGCCACATCAGCCATCTATTATGCTACTCTGTACCGTATAAAATAATTCATCATAGATTCTACCTTCAAATCAATATCCCAACCTCAAAAAGTTCGATATTTAATGGTACACTCATATTAAATATAAATATCCAGACTTTCCCCTAATCTTTTTCTAAAAAATAACAAAACAGTATTTAGCATCGCACATTTATTTTTATTCTTTTTTTTTTGTTTTTTTCTAGTATAATTAAAAATGCCATTACATGAATCAACCCATCCATCAATATTATCAAAAATTAGTCAATTACGATTGCAATCGTCACCACAACAAGTCAACAAGTTAGTTGGTGAAATAAGTTCATTATTAGCTACTCAAGCGTCTGGACTGGTATTCACTTCATCACCTTCCACTACGGCCACTGCAACGTCTGCTGCAAATCAACAATTCCATCCTATTGAAACTGAACCTTCACATAATGATTGTGTTCTAGTACCTGTTTTGAGATCAGGATTAGCAATGGCTAATGGATTCGCATCAATGTTACCAAATCCTGAATTACCTGTTTATCATTTAGGTTTATTTAGAGAACAAACTACATTATCACCTGTTGAATATTATAATAAATTACCGGTTAACGCTAGTAAAGTAGCATTTGTTATTGATCCAGTTATTGCCACTGGTGGTACGGCTGAAGCAGTCATTCAAACTTTATCAGAATGGGGTGCAAAAAAAATTGTTTTTGTAACAATTGTAGCTGGTAGGCAAGGTATTGAAAAAATCACCAAATCATTCCCAGATGTTGAATTAATTGTTGGTACAATTGATGATACTGTTAATGAAAAAGGTTATATTTTACCAGGAATTGGTGATATTGGTGATCGATTGTTCTCTACTTAGTGCACTTCTTATAGATTATAGATATAATAAATTATAAACCTTTTTTTATGTATTATATATATGACGATGGCGGTATTTTAATACTTCATCGTCAGAGTACGGTGGGGTTGGAGGTTGTTTCAGCATATCGTAGTATTCATAAAAAATATCATTATACTCTCGTTGAGCATTTATACCTGCAAAATGTATAACCAAATCACCTTGTTGATATCTCCATAAATGTGATTTTGTACTATCATGATAAGAATTAATCAATCGTTGAGGAACTAACCCAACATGACTTAATAAACTCTTATGTGTTAATAATAAATAAATCAATGCGTCTTGTTCTTCTCTTGCGAAATTTTTCTCTTTTAATATTGGATCTGACCATAATTCTAGTAACAAATCACTAAAATATGATCTTTTGATAAAAAATGATCCAGCGTTAAGCCCTAAAGGATCCTGTGATATAATGAAATTAATCTTTGAAATTTCAACTTCATCTTGTTTCATATATTTATGGCCTTCAAATTTCGAAGTAGTGTTTCTTAATGGATGGCCATACGCTAATTTTGTTGATAAAACTTTTTTCTTTAATAAATGATCCCCAAGCTTCAAATCTGTGTTCATAATTATAGAATCTGTATCTAACCACCATACCCAATCACAATCAGGATATAACTCAAATGCTTCAATAATTGCTGGTATCTTTTGCCATACTAAATCTTTTTTCTCTTTAAAACTTGATAAATCAACAAAATGATGATAATATTTAATTCTTGATGTTGAATGTTTTTTAACGTATTCATCTCTATTATTCAATGCAATTTGTACCATTTCTGAGTCTTTATTGTTACAAGCTGATACAATAACTACTGTTGGTTCTTTTTCATCTTCTTGATCCCAATATTGATATTGATCACTTTCATCCTTATTATTATTTTCTACCATATTATATTCTTTTTTTGCTAGTCTCCCATGTAATGATTCCAATTCATTATCAATTAATTTTTGATCTAACAAACTCATTGAATTTTTCCACTCTGAATCTTTTATAATTTCTTCAACTCTATCAATCATAAAACTATCATCATCACTTTCTTGCTCTTCTTCAATGTTTGCTTTAATTAATCCCACGTGTTTATTGAAATATTCATTAATATATCGTTGTCTCTCCAAATCTTGCTCTAAAATTTTCTTAGCTGGATTTGATTGAGTTAATATCCATAAGGATGGATTTAAATATGTCAAGTTGATATAAAAAAATACTGTGATAATGGTTAATGAGTAAAGTATACTTTTCCGGTAGTATTTTTTATGAAGTAGTGTTTGGTTTATGGGCAGCTCAAGACTCACTGACTTAATATTATTGCTTAGTTTGAACATTATCGTATTAATACCTGCACTGATGTTTTATCTTTAACTTGTATTGGCTTTTTTTTTTTGTAGTATCAGTACTCTATTTGGATTACTTTGCTGCAAGATTAGTAGTAGTTTGGTCGTGATTAGGTGTATCAATTAGCGCACTAAAATATCCTAGTACTGTACTAGCCTTTCAAATCATGTAGATTGTAACCTGATGTTAGCTCAATTTTAGTCTAGTCTTTTCTCAATGTGAGCTAAGCAAATTCGATTAAAAAGTTTTTATATAATTAGAAAAGATAAAAAAGATTTCAAAAAATAATATATAAAGTTTTAGCTCTATTATTTGAATGATTTACCTTATAAAAAAAAAAAAAAAATTTCTTAGCATTCTTAATTCTATCCTTTAAAAACCCATGCAAATTTGGTCTTTGAAATCTCATTTTAATTTTTAAATACCGCTACTTGATCTGCTGTAATATTCGATTTTGTGCAATAAGCTCATAGTTATGGTTCACAGCCGTTCTATATTTACACATATTTTAAGCTTATAAATAGAACAGTAAATAGAAAGATAGTTCTTCAAGCCTGATAAATTAGAGGCAAGATGCTTTTAAGGTACCATAATGCACGCACGCGTTGTCGATCATTGGATCTCGATTCCACACCCAAATCCATCAATCATACGAGGTATTTCTTAGAGAAGCTTAAGCTATTCTGAAGCCAATGCCAAACCAGGGGGTGAAAACTGCAATAATCTGATGCGCGCTTTAAAAAATTTTTTAACCGCATTGGTTGACTTGAATAAATATCCTCGAAATATAATATCACAAGTATACATAATTCAACTCAAAACCGCTGATTATACTATAAATCTGTAAGCTATAGTTCAGTAATTTCTGTAAAACTGTAAAACTGTAAAACTTCTACTATCACGCCTGTATACTATAGTTAAAAGCACGTTCAGTCATTTTTTTCTTGGATGGTAATTTCCAACTTGAAGCATCCCATTGGAGTGGAAAGCTTGGTATAAGGTTTTTAAAGTTCCAAGATTTGGCATCTCATGACTGCAGTGGTACTTAATTAATTGCATGCGGATGCAAATTTTTAAGGGTGAAAATGTAAACGGCGTGTTTATACCTGGTATTGATCATGAAAGAACTGTGGAAATTGATGGGTTTACAATATTAATTGAGTAGCTCAAATCTGTTTCTATAGGAACTAAAAGGTTTTATAAGTGTACAGCCTCGATCGTTAAAGCTCGCTCCGTTACTATGATCATTTGAAACCTCCCTTATGTGAGTGTTGGCCTAACGTTAAGTCTGTTCGATATATTACTAGCAGTATAATCACTTAAGTTGTTTTTGATATTGACATGTAATCCTATTTTTTAAAGAGATAGACTTGATTAGAACTTTCAAATATAATATTATGTAAGAAAATATAGCTTGTAATCATCATCTTATGGTCGCGTTAAGTGGAGATTTTACTAAAAAAGTGTCTAAAAAAAAGTTAAATCAACATATATATATATATATATATATATATATATATATATTATTAATATTAGCAATACTATAGTGCTATTCAGATAATTTGTTATCCAAAGTAAATTTTGTTTTATTTCTTTAAACCAACATCAATTTTATAGTTAACCTATGGATATTCAACTCTACAAAAATCACCAAGAAATCAACTAATGTGATTATAAGTGTCAGAATAATTAACACAAGTACCACAGGTATTGATTCTACAAAATTTGATTAATGTTCATCTTGAATCCATATCGGATATTGCATATTTATATAGGAGGTTCGGATATTTTACAAAAGGTTCGTCTTCGCATAAAGAACATTTCCGTAACTCACTAGTACTTTTTTATGAAATAGAGTAAATATGTTTTCTGTTCATTCACAATTATAATTATAATCTTTCTTTGGTTTATTGTGAAAGGTTTATGTTCCTCTGAATCATATTCTGAGGCTTTGTTATGGCTTGTGTTGCTTATAATGAGGCCATTGATCAGCTCGAGGGGATCATTGATTTAATTGATACCATTATTGTATGTAGACTGCATTGATATTTATTTAATGTGAGAAGAGATTTATTATAGGCATAAATAAATTTTTAGAAAATTCTTGCAAGCATGCCAGTTTATATGAAATTACAATTTAAATTTTAACTCTCGTGTTATTTTACACCGCTTTGATGCACAATTTCATTGTTATTTGATACCATGTTCCAGACTATCTTGGTTTCAGTCAACTATATAAAGTTATGTTAGTATGGCACAGTTACATAACTAGAGCTTTTGATCTTTCATCTTATGATATCATTTAGAATTTGCAATAAAATAATTTTATTACATATTTACATTTAATATATATCTTGCCTCTACGACGCTTCAGAGACCATGATATATCATACTAAGCTATAACTGATCCTCTGCAGTAGTTTTAAATAGAGATACTATAGTATGCAATCTCCAATAAACTGAGCTCTGGTACCTAAAACTTCGAAAGACAGCTGTAGTATCCATCGGGATGTTAAATTGGTACTGCTACAACAAAAACTTTTTATGTGGAGATAATTCTAGCTGGTTATAAAGCGCCTAATTTTATCTTGGATCTAAAATATCAAGGCTTTTTTTTTTTTTTTTTTTTTTTGTTATTATAAGCCGCATCATATGGACACCAAAGAAAGTCATTTAAAGCACAATATAATTCATCGCTATCGGGCATCATGATGACTTTCATCTAAAAACACTGACTATAACTATACTAACCTGGAGGTGTCAATTTAATTTACCTCAATCTTCTAAGAATGGCGGTTAGCACGTGCCTGGAATTCAAAGTTCAAGCAGTGGCATGTGCTGTTAAAGAATACCCAAATCACAAGAAACAATTGAATAAAATTTGAAGTTCTACCAATGGTATATGCTATAGTATTCTTTTTAAAACTGCAGTCCCAGCTATTTGGATTTCTATGCCTAAGGCCTATTTAATGATTGAAGCTAATGAGGAGAAGCCTCTAAGTACTTGAACTTTAAAAAGCTTAACTTACCATTTGTATATATTAGGGCCAGTTTTTGGACTTGTACTATAAATTCAAAGTTGCACCAAAACCTTTATGCTCATATACGAATATTGTATAACAATCTCACCACTAACTGGTAACTGGTGATGCTAGATGCATATTAGAACGCTACATGTGGACTACAGTGCGATGCGAAGAACAATAGCTGCTGAGGTCCACAATAATAACTAAAATTAAGCTTAAAAATCTGACAGCAATATGTAGATCGCATGGAATTTAAACTTAAGCCTTTTTAATGAGATGTCGATCTACATGGCCCATCTTCGTACAGGGGGGCGAAAACTCACGATTCTATTCTTACTTTCAATAGAGTTAAAGTTCTTTAAACTAGATGTAGTTCCGCGAATAATCTCAGCTTTCAGAGCATCTAATACCTCCGAATTCAAAAATCTACAGTGAATAAAAACCAGAGAATAAAATATAAGAAAAAATCAAAAACTTTTATTAGTAAAAAAAATTAGTTATAAATATATATGCAAAAGAAAGTAATAAATAAGAGTTGAATCAAATTTTTATCAAAGGCTTAAAGGAAACCAATCACATTAGCGACTATAAGGAATCCACCTATTATAAAAATGAATAAAATCAAACAAACAGAGATAAAATCAGAATATTAGTTTTGGGTTAGTAAAAAATGATGGTCGTCTAAATTTTTATTTTTTATTTTTTGATGCATTCTAACTGAATGCTTCTATGAGTTTTGTGATTTAATAATCATTCTTATCCATTGGAATCATACCCATGGTGCAAATAGTAATAGCAGCTCTTGGGATTTTGGCAATCTTTTTGTGTTTAGCACCAAACTTGGATAATGATTGAACTGGAGAAATTCTGTGTGAAGTAGTTGAGCTTTTACCAGATTGAACTGGAGAAATGTCTTCAAAATATGAGAATCGAGTATGCATTTTTATATGGATTGGTTGTTTGTTAATAAGTTGTAGTTTGTAAATAGTTTGTAATCTTTTATGATTGATAGATTAGAGACAATTGTTAAGATAAGATTGTGTACTGATAATGATAAAGTAAGAATGAAATTTGGAAAAAATCTGGAGAATATCTACATCCTTTTATATAAAATTCATCTAGATTTTTTATAGTTTAATGATCATAGGTTTGTTTATGGCAAATTTTTTCAATTAAGCTTCGGTAACTCACGGTCTTTGAAAAAAAAAAGGTTTTTCTAGATTCAATTCGAGATCTAACTCAAAATGTCTTCAACTTGTAAGCACTGCTACAATGGGTAACATCCAGCCATGCTAGAGCATACTCCGGCATTAATTAATTAAGGCACTGTGCATATATCCCGTAAGCTTATAGAGTTAAAAATGGATCATCTGAAAAACTTTAAACCTCATAAGAAAATTTTTCCCGTTCATTCATGCACTCTCGGAGTTAAAGCCGGTATTTTCTAGAGCTTTAAGAAAATTTTCTGCCTTGAAAGCAATGAAATTAGCGTTCGGTGTACCGGTCTGAGCTATAGAGAAAACTTTTAAAACCGGACTTTTTGCCTGAAATTTTTTTCAAGTGTAACGTAACCTCAAGGGTTGGAGCTTAACTATACAGCTTAAGTTCAATTGTAGTAATACGACCGGCTAGAACGGGTGAGACAGATATATAAGCCACACCTATAACCGATTTTTACCGTGAGAAAATAGAACGGCTGACTTTTGTTCCAGTATATTTTTTCTATTTTGAGGCTTTCGGTAATAGGCTTAGAAATGCTTGAACTGTCGGTATTTGTCGTAATTGCACTGAAAAAATTTTAAGCCACAAATTCAGGATTAAGCATTACGGTACGGTGAAAAATATTAATTGTGATGGATGATCGCGATGAGCAATGGACAACTCATGATCAGCCTCTTTCTCTTCCTCAACTTAAGAAGATTGTTACAATGAAGAATTTTTTCCTGCATTTTAGCAATTGTAAATTATAGAATAAAGGCTATAGATCGGATGAATGGTATACTTAAGGCTTCAGTTGGTTCTATAGCTGGTCGAGATTCAATCGACAATTAATGTTAAAAGATGTAAGGATGGTACCATATTATGGGATGGTTGGTTATTTTTGGACCTGCTTGATGAGGATGTACTGTAAGATGAGAAGCAAGATATTGAAGATCTTCTGAAGGAAGATTCTTTTCGTGTTTTTGTTCAGATGTAGATTCACTCGTTGAGATCCAAATCAGCATGCTCGTATTTTTCAAACGATCTGTTACTACCAGCTGCAGAACTTAAGAATATAATAATTATAATAGTAGCTATAGCTATATATAGCTATCCGTGAATGATAACCGCTCACATAAAGTTGTATCCCTAATAAATAATAATTAATACATGGATTATCCATATGATACTTTTAAAATCTCAAGTTTTCAGGTAAATTCTAGATACCTTTAGCACACTTCGCTAGTATCAACAAAACTACAATTTTTTCTATTGTCATAATTCTACATTATAAAATATTTTAATAACTACAGTAGTTAGAAATATGAAGAATTATCTGCAATCATTGCAATTGATCTTGTTTTTTTTTCCTTCAAGTTTTCAATTAGGCAGAGAGAACAGGTGCCATGTTTAAAAATATGAACTTACCTAATTACCAAGGTAGTTGATTCTGTCACCGACAACCGTAAATAACCAAAACACCTTCAATGTCCTGGCCTTAAGTCTACATCCGGATGTATAGAATTCCAAATAAATTCAGAGTGACCATATTCTGGAACAAGCAAAATAGGAAAATTATGGGGCTGAAACCTTTAATCTCTTGGTATAGAAAGGAAATGTTACAACAAGTTACATTTTGATTCAAGTGGTTCTTAAATTCAAGGTTCTATTTAAATTCCGCAGCTATAGTAAATTACGAAATACTATAGTGGCTCCGTTGTAGCGCCGAAAACTAGCCATGTAGAACACTCAAGCAACGTTAAAGCCGTGAGTTCTCTAGTAGGATGGAATGTGACAATAAAACTTTGAAAATTCGTGATACGGGCATAATTATAATGTCTTTCCAGTGCATGGATAGTTGATCACCTATAGATGACATATGGATCCAATTATTTTATGGCAAAAAAAGTTCCTATGGTATACTATAGAATTGGTGAGAGAACAACTCGGGTTTTCTACATGTATCAATGGCTTAATACCAGATGAAAATTATTATATCTATCGGGTTTATGGACTTCCGTTGGTCACAGAATGGGTTCGAAGTTTTTAAACTAGGGGTTATTTGGACGCCTTGATTGATGCATGATTTTTTGGAGTTGTACCATTATTCACTTGCTGTGCATGAAAAAAAAACTGGAATGTATTATAATGTAAGAATTGATCCACAGTAGGGTTGTTAATAATCAATGGTATGTGATCAGTCGATAAGTTGAACCGATTTTCAAAAATTAGCCAGGGTTTATTGAACCTATAGATGATGGCTCGTAACAGAACCATTGTCTTTGAAGTATTGTTTTCTGAAGAAATATCGGTTTCCAAAAATCCTTAAATCCAATAGCATCAGGTTTAATTTAAGATTGATTAAATTTCTATGCTGGAGACATTGTACAATTTATGCCATAAAGCATCATTCCATGGCAAGGAAACAGAAATAATTAGCCTGAATTGGATATATATGTTCACTGTATGATTGAGCTTAGCAATTTTCTAGATATTCTAGATAGATCAAAATACAATTAATATTTTGGGCAAATACAATTATGCTTGCATTTGTTTATACCATGGCCAGCAGGCTGATCGTGATGGCTCAAAATTCTGGTGCACATGTATGATTTGATCATCTAGACTATATTTATTAACTGAGCATGTTACGACTTCCTAGCCATATCAATAGTATAATTGATTCTTAGAATCTATATTATGATCGATTAGTTGAAGAAATTTTATTGGGATGGTGGTAGAACCTCAATAATAAACTATAGTGAGGAAGACCAGCGTATTATTTGTATGATATAGTAACCAAAGTTAACCATTTAATGCATATATACATGGTTTCAACTGAAGTTCCTACGTCTAAGTTACCTAGTCAGTGCTGTAATTATCATCAATTGTTAAGCAGCAACATTCGACTCATAGCTCACCTCACCAAGAGCTCCACCTTTGAGCTTTAGGGCTATTTACGTGTACCCTTAAGTAGATCCTAAACAAAATCTATGAGACAATTTCAGGTGTATTACCTTACTAGTTTAATCAAATACCATTATACCTGGTAATTGATTGGTACCTAAGTAAGCTAGATAAAAAAATAAACGGCTGTAATTAATTGTTTTAGACTTTTAAAAGTATTATTCATAATAGCTCTTTAGCTGGACATATGAACCAGAAAACTGATTAAGTGATCGATATATCATAGAAGCTGAATAATGTGTGTTGTATAAAACAGTTGGAGTAAATCTGATCAATGCTTAAAGGTCGATGCATGTAACGCTTAGAAGCAGTACAGTACAATATATTATTTAATAATGATGGTATCGTCGAAGTAGCCAGTTTTCATTGGTTTTAATTTAGGAAGTTGGTGCAAATGTTTGAGTGGCATATCTGACTTGTAAATTCATAGCATATAGCTCCATACCTTACAATCAACCATTAATTTGGCCAAAAGAGGCATGCATTTACACTTATTTTATAAATGCTTATCACTTGAGATATACGCAGGGGTACAACACGTTATAACACACGCCGACAGGTCTTAAAGGTTAATTTTATCTATCAGTTATAACCAAATAGAGAAAGAATACGAAAAATCGTCCCAGTTAATTGACTGATTTTTGATTAAACTTAGTCAGAGCTATGAACTAGCTACAATAGATATTATGATTAATTTACAAATAACATCAACCTATAAACTATCTGCCATCCTGAAATCTTTATTCCAAACTTTACCAGCTTCATCTTCAAACTTGATCCAATTAACTCCATGAAATAACTCCATTTCATTTTTTTCAAACCAAGTCAATCCCATAACAGGTAAAGTCTGAATTACTTGAAACTTCTCTTCTCTAGCCACTACCTCTTTATTTTCAATACTTCTGGCCAATTCACTAGCTTCATCTTTTTCAATTTCTTCAACGTCAAACTTTTTCCCAAACTTCTCTTCAAATAATTTGATATATTGATTTGAGGTGATCAAATCCCCTTGAACTCTAACTACATTAGGAATAACTTCCTTATTTTCATATCGTTGTATTAATCTTGTTACAACATCACCGACATTTTTCAAAAATGTAACAGCAATCTTTGATTCCCCATCACCATATTTCTTATATAAATTTTTATCAACATCTAAGCCTACATTGAAACAATGATCTAACATATATTCACCAAAAAACCCACACTTAACTTCAACTACTTTAATTTCAGATGATTTCGATCGTGCATAGTTTAATGCTTTTAGTTTGCTTTGGAAGACCTTTTTAAATGGAGTTTGGTGGAAATTCATATCAAAATCCGATGGGAAGTATAATTGAACTCCGGCTTCGATTGCAGCGTTTAGGATTGTGGTGTGATCTGCCCGTGAACTTGCTGTATTGATTAGGACATTGACACCTAAAGATTTTAAATTGGTTAGTGAATATTCGTGGATTGGAATAGATGGAATTGAGCACGTTTGTTTGGTTGAAAATGCTACTACGTCGATGTTAGAATTGGTTAGAGCAGTTAGAATTGATGGAGCAATTTTTCCGTTAACTCCAATTACTCCTACTTTAATATTCATATTGATTTGTTTGGAGTGAGTTATTAATTTGGAACTGTCTAAAGGTTAATTTTTTGTAGAGGAATTGGTGATAGTTAAATAGTACAATGTTTTGGTTAACCCCAGATTTTTCTCCAGCCACAAATCCTTTGATTATTTTTTTGCAAAGTTTTGAAGCCATTAATTAATTGTGTGTTAGTTATCGGCCCGAGTTCAGGGTTGAAACGATCAACACTAGCTGTGGCGAATTTTAACCGTAAAGTTAAAGCTGATGTCCAGTCCATCCACAGCTCCCATGGATGGAGTACAGCAGTAGAATGTAAATATGTAGTTTTGGATATGTTTCTTTGAATAATCATTACCTGTTTTAGAATACTAACTTCTATTCCCGCGCTATTGTTACCTTTTTTGCATATGGATGTTTTGCAATGTGGCTTGAAAATTTCAATGCTCAATGAGATGAATGTGTAATAACAATACTCCATTAACAACTATCAGCAGTGGTTTTTCCAGTAACATAACAGTTTTGGATAGAGATATTAAGAATATAGTAATTTGGTGCTACAAGCCTACTTTGATTGCAAGCAAAAATAATAATATAATGATGCATTAAAATTAAATAAATTAATATATATGTAAATATAATTAGTAGATATGAAAATCAAATAAATAAAAGTTAGGAAGTGGCATTTTTTAAACTTAAATAAGCGTTCCAGAAGACACCAATAGTAGAACTAAAAGGAATTTGTAAAGCTGAAGGAACAATTAAAAAATTAATAAATTGAGCAGCAGGCCAAACCATGAAATTAACAGCTAAAGTATGTAAATAACTTTTTTTAATTTTTGCCACAACTGCTTGTTGATCACCACCTTCCATAACCAAAACTGTATATGTGAAAAATGCAAGTAATGAAATAGGAGAATAACACAATTGATCAGTTAAAACTCTCCTTAAAACTGATAAAAATTTGTTATCAGCTTGAATATCATTTAAAAAACTATACCAAGGAGATTGAACAAATGATAATATAAAGCCCCAAACTGTAAATAATGCTAATCTTCTAAAATAAAAAATTTCGGGGTCTTTTGGATGATAATTATTTTGATGATGTTGTTGTTGAGAATGCTCAACATCTAAACCTAGTTCCAATAGATCATCATCTTCTTCATCTAATATGATTCTTCTTGGTCGTCCTTTTTCCAAAACCCATCTGACAAACAAGTTATTTGAAGATGATGAATCTTGTGGTTGAAATGCAATCATTGAACTTAAAGTTTGAGCTAAAGTATCTGCTAATCCATATAATAAAATGTTAGTAACACACATTGTAATTAAAGGTTGTTGTGCATACAAAACTTTGAACCTCCATGTTAATCTCATTAAACATATTGCATAGAATCCTATAATAAACCAGTTTAACAATGGTACTCTAAATATTCGATACTTGGTTAACCAATCTAATAACGTATTTCGAACTTCTTTAGCCTGTTCTAATGGTCTCCATTCTGAGCGATCATCTACTCTTAAAACATCTGGTCCCGCTAATGCAGGCATATTTCTATCTTGTTATGTTATTCAATAAATAATATGTACTAGTAGTTACACTGATGTGTTAGTGATAGTTATGTGTTTTGATTTTTTTTTTTGATGTTTTTGATGGCGTTTGGTGGCTGATTTGATAAGGTTACCAATCTTTTAACGTGTGGATCAGCTGTAACTTTAATCTTCAAATTGGGTGTTTAAAATTAGTGGCGCCCTTATTTTGGGTATTACTGCTTAAGCGCATTTTGTGGTTCGATACAAGTGTTTATTATGACACGGTAGGTATCCAAAATCTGACACCAAATTGCGGCTTATTGAATTTCATTATTTTCAAAAAAAAAAAAATTAATAAAGTGATGTTAAAATTATTTTTCTTATCGATTTCATCAAAAATCCTCAAGAATTGGGAGCAATCCTAATTGGGATGTTCAAAATTAGGGCTTACAAATTTGGAAAACCCTAACTTCAAAAAAAAAAAATTCAAGAATAAAAAAATTGTGAGTGGGAAAAGTTTTTAAGCCTAAACAGCACAAAAAAAATCTGTTGAGTGGGTTGTGTGCGCGCCAGCTCTTTCAAGCTGTACTAAACTTACAGTAAACAATGCGTGGTACAAATTCTCTATAGCTTGAACAATAATCTAGCAGTAAAAATTTTGAAAAGTTTTACAGCTTGAACAAATAGGCTTTATAAAACTCTCAAGCGTATGTAAAGTTTACCCCAGCTTAAACTCCCTTTAGTCAGTAGACGCTCCCAACGCAACGCAAAAATCGAGCTTCAACGCTTGAATGTCGCTGACGCTCCGATCGCTTGTAACCTAGCTAATTTTTGCACCTTACGCACCCGCACGCCAGCAGTCACCGAAATTTCTCTTTCAATACTACCACCTTCGAGTTTGTTAGAGAGCCCACGACCTTGTAATAATCGTCAACGACCACACATTCGACAAATACTCTCCAAGAATTAAGGCAACATGTTGATTCCAAAAGAAGACCGAAAAAAGATCCACCAATATTTGTTCCAAGAAGGTGTTTTAGTCGCTAAAAAAGACTTCAATCAACCAAAGCATGATGAAATCGACACAAGAAACTTATATGTTATCAAAGCTTTACAATCTTTAAATTCTCGAGGTTATGTCAAGACTCAATTCTCCTGGCAATATTATTACTACACCTTGACTGATGCTGGTGTAGAATATTTACGAGAATGGTTACATTTACCAGAAGGTATTGTCCCAGCTACTCACAAGAAACAAGCACGACAACAGGTCCCAGGTGGTCGACCAGGTAGAGAAAACCGAGGTCCACGAAACGAAGGTGGTGATTATCGACGACGAACTGATAAAGAAGCTGCTCCAGGTGACTTCAACCCACAATTCAACCAATAAATTATTATTTTTGTAAAAAATAAAGAATATTAATTAATATTATTACAAAAAACTGAACATTTTTGTGTTAATAAAAAAAAAAGATTTTTGTTTTTCTGTAGTTTAAAAAAAAAAAATGGGGGATTAATGAATGTATGATAATTTTGAACTTTTTAAAGAAAGAATATTATTGTAAATTTGCTAGTAAAAAAGTTGGTATTACGGGGGTTGTACATCAATAGCATTGTATTCAAGAGTTTATGAATCCATTATTTAGTATTAAGATGCTACTTGATTTACTTAACTTGACAGCTGATGTATATTTTCCCCTGCTTGTGATGTATTTTTCTTATTTCTTACTATCTCAATTCATGTTGAAAATTTTGTTTAACCTAGAAGTTTTACTTGTCAAAATTATAAAGATTACGTAATTACAAGTAGGAACTCCGGTATTCTTGGAAAAGGTTTTATTTTGGAGCTGCTGCTCTAAGCTCCGCTCCATATGGCAAGCTATAATAGAACTTCTATGATAATTCAAATTTGGATTACAAGAAACATTATATATAATTGTGCTTTTTGTATCCTACTGGTACTGGCTATAGTAACTCCCTCAATGCTTTTATAAGTTTCACCGACAATTTTTTGAGAATTTTCATAAACTAAAGTGCAAACTATTGCAATATAGCTGGAAGTCTCTACTTATAATCAAACTGATACTGGAGTTGTTCACTTTAGTTTAAGAAATGATAACTCGTTCAATATTCACTAGATTCAATTCATTAGGTTTATCAGTTATTTGCATGCTGCAGCCAACTCTCGAGATTCTTATACTAACTGGCACAAAGGTACATACAACAGTGTTGGCCACGCGCCGTTTCGTAACCGGTTGAATGTTATACTACTAATATTAAAACCATCTACCTCTAATACATACATTCATGGAAGTATCACTCTGTTCGTGGCAATTCCACTAGACGTGATAATATATATTCAATGCCTAGGCTTTTAGCTTGCAAGCTAATACTATGTGAAATATTTTTTCAAACTTATGTGCATGCTAATTTGAATTAAATTCATGTTGGAATTGAAGTATACATAATTATAATTCTGAGTAGTTAGTGTGGTATCTCCAACTGTGGAGTTAGTGTACTGGATGTCAGAAGTTAGGTCGGAGCTATTATTGGGAAAACATTTCAACTTCAAAAACCCTCTACTTGAAATACAAATACAATAAATCAAATACCACTACCATATTTTTTAGCTTGAAATTTACTATATTAGATACTTCTGCAACTTAACATGTGTAAACTTTATAGCATTGTTTTATAATGTTAATTTAATAAGTTAACGAGAGACTATACTATTGTTAGTCTATTATATCAAAGTGTCTGTATCGTATATCTGAGAATCTAACAAGTCAAAATGTATATATACCGCTAGTTAATTCTTATATTTGCCCATATTATTTCTAATTACAAATTTGTACCAATATGCAAAGTTGACAATCATACTTACAGCTTATTTTGTTGTACCTGATAGTATGAAATGGTATCTATATTTCCTGGATATAGCCGTTATTGTATCTTTAACTCTGAATATAGCTATTACTATAGGCTTTATTTACGTACCTGAACCTAGGGGTCAACTTTTAGGTATAGGCGACTTATAATAAAACACCAAAGTTTTATTTGTAAAAATTTTCAAAGTATCACTTGTTTAAAGCCCACAGTTTTAATTGAACATTTGATTTACATATTCCGCAAATAAATGGTTAAATCAACTTGTCAGGTATATACCTACCTTCTTTATTATCAATTATTGAGTACAAAGCTTTACTATGACCATAATTAACAACCTTTTATAATATTTGATTGCTTATATATACTATAAATAGAGTCAACTTTTAGCAAATATTACACTAAAACTCTTAAAACCACATAAATCAGTTCAATTAAAAAAATAACAAGCCATTAATACGAACAGAATAACAAGACTTCATCCACACAAAGTGTACACAAAGTGTGAACCCTCATAGAGAAGGAAACGTCCTGATCATTAATTGGAACAATAATAAGGCTAAAGGGAGAATTTTTGAGCCGCATCTAATATATCGCTATCTTAATCATTCAAGCTTGTGCACCTCATTGTTGACATTACTTTCTATTTTTAGAACTCACCATACGAAAAAATGTCACAATGAAAAAATCCATAAAAACCGTTTTTAATTTCTCCCCCATGGCTATAGCAAAAAAATATTCTTTTATACCCTTAAATGAATTTCTAAAAATAGCATCACATTGTACTCCAGTGCGTTATAAAAGACATCTATAGTTAGAATATTATAACTAATTAATTAGTATACTATATACTATACTGGTATATGGGCTAGATTTTTTCTTTGAAAGTAATCAGATCAGGAATTTTAGGTACAAATTTTTTTAAATCAGATCAGGAATTGTATACTATGGAGTTGTTTCCTCAAACATGGGTATATTTAATAACATTTATTGATATAATAGTTTTGGTTGATATAAACTTAAGATTTTAACGTTACACTCGTGTTTACTTACTATAATTAAATGCACGTTAGGGTATCAATTTAGAATAAATTATCAATTTAAGATTTATAGCTCAAAAATTGGAGCCGTTTGTCACACAAAAGTTCGATTGTCAAAATTTGTAGCTCCCTTTAAGAATTTCTACCAACTTATCGGATTATCCTACATGAAAATTATTCGTCTATCTAACTCAATTGAGCACCTCAACTTGAGACCATGTATTATATACCACACCAATAAAACATAAATAAAGTATCAAAACCTGATTTATAGCTGTAAGCTATAGTTTTGTCAGGAAGCTAAGCCCTCGCTGTATACATATGCCGCAACATTATCAGATTGAACCTGAGTCCAATTAATATAGATTTCTATGATTCTGGATGCATATGGCATCATGATAGATTCGCCGAATTTATACTTTGAGTCAAAGGTATAAACCCACAGTAATAATGATGAGCAATGGATTTACCGAGCACTGTAACATCTAAATCACATTAATTGTATGTACCGTTTTCTGGTCTGAAAGTTACTAAAATAGATTTAACCCCTTAGATGAAGCTTATACTATCAACTACCATCAGCAATAAAGACTAAATATATTTGATGAAAAATAGGATAATGATGTAACTTTTATTGATGCTTATATATCAACTTTCTTTATAATTGATTGGTACCGCTGGTGCTTTGTGGCAGTTTCAAGCTTTGAATATATTTAGGATTTCTCTTCTAAGTCTTGATATCTTAACTAAGAGGCACAGTTCTCGGGTCTTTCTTAAACTATGCTTCATTTTTCGAGGTTAGAACTTGAGAAAAGTTAGCGTTTGATGATGTTAATTATTATAAACGTAAAACTTCAAGACTACTGGTAACACTAGAAATAATATATAGTTATCCAGGTTATACGTGATTGTAAAATCATAACTAAATACTGGTTGCTCCTTGTGGTATAATTGAATTATTATGCTGGATAATCTCCTTTAGACTCCTTCTCACCTACGTTCAAAAATGTCTGATTTGTTTTCAGCAATCAATACTAGAGCTATTGTCTAAAATGTACAAAAAGAAGGCACAGATCATAAAACTTCACCCTCAATATTATATATACCATACAAATTGCGTATTAGCTATAGTCTCAAAGTAATAAGCATTGCCAGTCTAGAGTCTAGTTAACATCTCAAACAAACTTTAACAGCTACTTCATTGTGAATCCAAAAACTATAAATTTTAAAAGAACTGATTACTGATGATCCTAATACCATCTACTAATATAGAGCAAGAATCCGGATAGGTTTTGATTTACCATGGCAATACTATAACGATCATTGGAATTTGAGTTCATCAACCAATGCAGATAATGCAGTGTAATTTAATTGAAATCAACTCGGCAAGCGGCGAATTCTTCTTATGAAACGATAAATCACGATTGATTAACACAGTTCGTTCTAATCATCGATCCCATATTCCAGCTGAGGTTGACGCGTGCACCTAAAAAATGGTACAACTCACTTTGTGAGCTTGAACTGCACTCAAGCAGCATTAGTCGGATCTTTTTCGCCTTTTCAGCTTCAGCTCCTTGATGTGTGAGGTATCAATGATGTAATCCTTTCAAAGGCTAGCCAATCTCGCCATTAAAGTGCCAAATGTGACAGTGCCTAAGTTTTATAAAGTCAAAAAGCGTTGGATCTTCTGGGCCATAGTACCTGAGCAGCTGCAGTACTATTACAGTAGCCATTTGTAACGCATCATCCATCAATTATAAAAAAAAATTGTTCAAACATTCTGCCTTCTATTATAATAGTATAGTCCAAATAAGACCAATATTGGTACCTGTTTCTGATAGCTTTGTTAGAAAAAAAACCGGTGAAAAGAAAAAAAAAAGTGGACTCAGGTTGTCTTTCAAAAACTCCAAAACCAACTCAGCTGAGCTCACACTTTCTCTTTTAGCGCGGAGAAAAAGAAAGATTTTTTTGCATCATCGAAATTTTATCATGACAAGCAGGGCTCCTTTTTTTTTTTTTTTTTTTTTTTTTTTAAAAATAATTATCCTGTACCTGGGTTATTTATATAACAGCCCAACCACTAAATTTTTTTTTTTTTTTTTTTTTTTTAACACTACTTTATTTTTTTTAACTATCAAAAACGAAAAACGAAAAATTATATATCATTAGGTTGATATTTGTTCAAATACTTACGACCACCACAAACCCAAATTTTTCAATATCTCGACTTACATATCAAACTGACTGAACTTTGGCATTCGGTTAATAGCTGTTACAATTCAATTCAGTAAACGAGTTATAGGGTTCTAAATTTTTGGTTTTTTTTTAAAATTAACCTGTCCACCCACACTTTAATCAACTATTAGGAAAGAAGGAGTAAGCACTTCTTCATACACAGAATATACTATATAATAATCAAATATGGGGAGACGTAAGATCGCTATCGCTCCTTTAACCGATGAGAGAAATAGATCTGTGTATGTATTCTAAGCATCTCTTGATTAATCTTGATTACTATATATCAAGATTAAGGGACATATATCCATTGAAGAAGAAAAACTAACAATATTTATAGGACGTTTTTGAAACGAAAGGCTGGTTTATTCAAAAAGGCGTTTGAATTGGCAACGTAAGTACTAAGAATTATTATGAAAGAAGAATAAAACTAACATTATTTTAGATTATGCTCGGCTGATATTGCAGTAATTGTCTTTGGGCCTAATGGTAGATTGTATGAATTTTCAACAGGTAATTCAAACGATATCATTGACAGATATTTGAAGGTATGTTATATTATCCAATAGATAGAGGGTTATTAATGAAAGGGGTTCGAGACTTGGGTTCGTGTTCATGGTCGTGTGGTGACTCGTGGGGGGCTTACACCTCACCGCTGTCATTCTAAAAATAGTCACGGCATATTATTCGACTCAAACCCTTTCCAGTCTAACCTTAATTTTATCATCATAAAAAATACTAACAAGAAAATAGACACAACCTACTGAATATAAAGAACCAAAAGATTATCAAAATGGTGATGAAGATGGTGATAGTGATAACAATAGCGTATCACAATCCCCACATAATCATAACAGTCATTCAAGAACAAACTCAAAGAATGTAAACTCACCACATGCAACTAATGCTTCAGTAACAAATACTAACAACAAAACTCATTCAAGACAAGCTTCTGGTGCTTCAAATCATACTAGAACTAATTCAAGAACTAAAGTTCAAGAGAATTACCAACAGCCAACACCTCAAAATAATGATACACCACCACAATCAAACAAACCTAACCAACCTAATAGACTAAATCAATCAATTCAAAACAACCAACAAACACATCCTCAACAATTACAACCATTACAAACATCTCAGCAATATCAACCACAACAGCAGCAGCACAAACCACAAACTCAACAGCATTTACCATCTCATCAAACACCCTCCACATTACCACCAAAAGATGACAATACTAACACAACTACTGGACCACAACCTCAACAACAACCAAGATTTAACTACAATTATCAACAACCACAGCAGCAGCAAAGTGCACCACCATCAATACCACCGCAACAGCCACAACCACAACCACAACCACAACAGCAGTACATGCAGCCACTCCCCCAACAACAACAACACCAACACCAACAACCAAATAGACTGTATCAACCATTACCATCAGTTCATACACAGATGTATAACAATCCTTATGACAGTCGATCTTATGATAATCGAGCTCAAGGATCTGTCCCACCTCCATCACAACCAAGTCATTTTGCAAATCAGCCACCAATGCCTCAGAGACCTCAATCAGTTGATATTCCACCATCATCAGCATCAAGTACACATTCAAATGATTTAGATGGTCATATGAGACCAAAATTAAAAGTTCGAATTCCAAGTGAACCGGATAATGGTGAAAAAATCAAAGAAGAACGGCCAAAATCTGCAAGATCAGGTCCAAATAGTGCCGGTGGCACAGGGTTAACTTTACCACCACCATCTCCTTCATCAAATTATTTAACTGGTCAGCAAACTGTTGGGCCTGGTAACCCATTCAGTAGACCACCATTACTAGCTGCAGAACAAACTCCTCAATCTGCTGTACCATCAAGATATATGAGTGATTTGATACCATCACCAAATGGATTTTATGATTGGTTCCCAAATTCAGGTTTTCCAAATTCTGCAACCCAAACTCAACCACCATCATTACTAAGTCATGGTCATACACCAACCAAAGTTACTGCACCAAATAATGGTAATAATGGTAATAATACAGATCAATCATCAGCAGCAGCTAATAATTCCAAACAAACACAGAATGCTGGTGTATCATCAAGACTTCGTGATCTGGCAAGTAATGAAATCTTACCATCACCATTACAATTTAGTCCAAGTACTGCAGTTGCACCACCAGATTCAAGAAAAAGATTTGGTGAAGATAATGATAATGGGAATGATTCAAAACGTTCCAAACTGAAGAGCTAAAAACTATTATCTTATTTTTTGTATACTTTTAGTACTTTACTCTTTATTATTTATTAATTTTTTTTATTATTATTCTATTTTATCTTTAGAAACTTTTGTTTACAGCCTTTTTTAATCCTATTTTATAAACTCATGTCTATAACGAACACACTTATAAATAAACAATGCTTAATGCTTTATCACTCTCAAGTTCAGTGTAGAATCTTCAGATATGCCAAGTGATTTATATATAGCTAAGACTTTGAATATCATATCTCATGCAGATTTAAACTCAAGAGGTGACAGCTTGACCTTGTTCCTGATGGCAACTGATTAAACAAAATTTCTGGGGAGATGATGATGATGATGTATGTACCAGTATTTTATAAATGTCTTCAAATCATCAATCATGATGAAAAAAAAAAAAAAAAAAAAAAATGCTTGAGTACCTAATAAACTACTTTTACAATGCTTTCATGCCTACAGTAAATTATTGTTGAATGATCTGAAAATAATTTTACAACAATAAAAGCCTCTAGATTTTATTCCAGATTGTTGAAAATATTAAGACATCAAATAATCCCGCTCAAATGCATAATTAAAACCTTTTTTTTTTAGGAGGGAGTGCTAATATATTTAAGGCTGGAATTTAAAGTTTTCAGTACTACGTTTTGATGGGCTATGATTTCAACGGTTATAAAAATAGAACTGCCATAGTTTAAATTGTTTGTTCGACGGTCTTCTAAGCGGAAGGAAATTCGGCCCGAAATTAGGTTTATCCGATAAACTAGTTACTTACTGTATAGGATAGCTTAAGTTGTTATCCCATTTTGTTGTATTTATGTTAAGCTGGTGACCTTTTGAGGTAGGTTGACGATGAATAAAAAGGTTAACGAGGGTTAATGAAGCTTGAGGCTGTTTAGGGATTTAAATGTTTGTGGAGAGATAATTCAGAAAGGGTCTAGCTAAATCTATTGCCAACTTCACAGATTGCCACAATACAGTATCCCGACTTATGTGATGTACAAACTAAAAATCTATAGCTACATAGAATTCTATACTATAACAGCAAATAAGCTATTCATGCATTACTATGCTCACTTGTATCTATTCTTGATCAAGCATTCAAGCTAAATCAAACTTTAGTCGGTTGTTTTTTGATTGAAAAAAAAAACAAAAAAGCCAGACAGATCAATAACTAGTAGTGATTAGCGACTTCGTATTCTCGGAAAAACTTAGGTCTGCAGAAAACATCCAGAAATCCTAAGCTTTTATGGTTACTCCAGAAGTTGGAACCTTCTAACATGCATGTAATGTATCAATCACACAAGAAGACATCTTACCGTTAAGCTGGTAAGATCAATTATACCGTTACATTCATCAGGGGGGTTTGCATCAACGGCTGATCAGGTAACATGATTACATATATATCCATATATTAATGACATTATAGTTGAACATAGTTGAACTCACTGGATAAACACATACCGGTTCATCATCAACAATCATATCACCTTTTTTAGTTACTTTTTCTTCAGCTTTAAACTATCTACAGAATACATATTTATGTATAGCTGGCACAGATCTAAAATGTTAGATTTAAATCCGTGGTTGGTGATGCATGGTGGTTCACGACCATCCCATCCGGATGTATGCTATTAATTAGCTGGTTTGGGTTAACCCTGTAAAAGAATCACTGTAGCTGAGGTCTCACCCCCACCCCCAAGCGTAATCCATGAATCCAGCTAATCACGCATGGGGTGCTTAGAGCTCTATACACGAACCTGGCTGCATGAGACGTGACATAGGACTTGGTGTGTTTATATCCGTGCATCATTCTTTGGATTAGTCAACCAGAATGCCTTTAAAACCACCATAATCTCTCTATAAAAAGTATTATCTTGTTAGCTATTCTTTTTTCCGGCATAAATACCGGTAAGACTTTCATAAACTTTTGGCATAATTTTTTTTTTTTTGGTTGCTAAACCAATGTCTCCAATCTATATATGCAAGCAAATAAAAACTTGATTGCCCTAAATTGCATCTCTGGTCCCACCCCAATTCATACAATTAACCGACCAGAAATTCAAAAAAAATTATACATGATATAGTCATCTCGATCTTAGCCTAGGCCCTATTAAGTTGCATTGATTAAGTTTTTAAGTCATAGATCTCTAACTAGCTGAAGCAAGATTGATAGATATCTATTTGATAGTTAAAAAATTCTCTTGTTCGTAAAAAAAAAAAAATTCAATGTTTGAGGGGCAAGAATTTTTTTTTCTTTTCTTAGCAGTAATTAATATCATGTTGCCGCCGTGGAGTCCTCGTGTGTTAACTTCTCATTATGGTTTAAGAAACCGCGCAAGGTTTTCTTTAACAACAAGATTTGTCGTTTTAGACTCTTATGTTGCAAGATATTGATGGTGATCATGCGTTCAATATAGCATGCCTGGTAATTTCACGTTTACTATGGATGAATTTTCGTGTTTTTATGAAATAAGCGAGGTATTGTGGGACTATTTTTATAATTGAGGTGCATAAAATATTTATCTGATGATGAAATACGCCACATTTTACCATCTCAATATAAACTTCCCAAGTAACTTGTTATGAGCTTTAATAAGTGAAATTACAATAGGACATCTTGGTATCTCGGCAACTTTTCTGTGTTGATTGCAAAGTATTATAAATCAAAGAATACTGTACATTGGTGGTATTTTTAAGGTTTTTTATTGTGTCAGAAAGGATAATCTATAATCCCTGCTAAAAATCGGGTCCAACCATCATGTAAAAGCTACACTATCATGCATCATATGCGTAGAAATTAGCCTCTCCAGTTCATTTTCCTCATAAAGTACGACAAATCAATTCTAGCTAAAGTTAACCCCGTTTTTTATGCTATAATTTGATCTCCCTATTTTATATGGATATCTGGATTATTTAAGCATTTTAGTAATGAAGAGTATTCTAAAGTAATAATGTAATTTCAATCCAGAGTATTTTAGGTGACTATTCATAATAGATTCATGGGAAGAATAACGATAGAACTTGGTTGTATCTTGATAGATCAAAAACAATAAACACACATGTGTCAGTTTCAGCAAGTACCATGCATTCGCAAAATTATACGATCGGGTTTTCACATTGCAGAATCCAAGAATTACCACTTTGCGGCCCTGGGGGTTGCGTAAACAACTTCTAATCACGGCATAAATATATGCATATATTAACAGCAAAATATGCTGGATATATTTTATGTTTTATAGATGATGACGATCTTTAAAACCGTCGTTTCACCACAATAACATTTTTTTTTAAATCTCTGCATGAACAAGAAAGAACAAAAGCGTATCTTGCATTTTTTTTTTCTTCTCTTCTTCATAATTAATCATCATACTTTAAAAGTATATATATTCTTCTTCCCCCCAGAATTCCTCCATTTGAAATAAGCTTTCATGCGTCTTGTTCCACTAAAGGATTTTAAATATCAAAGAATCATGACTAAAGATAAAACAGATATAGGTGATGAAGAGCAGCGAGTGAGCATAGAACATGCAGAAGTCGAATCGACAGCAGTTGATAAGCTCTTCGATTCAGATGATTATGACCCAGAATATTTAGAAAAATCAAAGATTGTAAATGATGCTATTCATGAAATTGGAATGGGGATTTATCAATGGAAATTATTTGTGGTTTGTGGTTTTGGTTGGATGGCAGATAATTTATGGCCTATTGTTTCTAGTTTGGTTTTACCACAAATTGTATTAGAATTTTTACCAAAAGGTAGTTCACATGGCCCATATATCACTTTGGCGCAAAATTTAGGATTATTAGCAGGTGCAGTATTTTGGTCTTTTTCATCAGATATTTGGGGTAGAAAATTGGCATTTAATTTAACTTTCTTAGTATCAGGTGTTTGGGGTGTTGTTAGTGGTAGTTCACCAACTTTTGCATCATTAGGAATCTTTACAGCATTTTATTCTTTTGGAGTTGGTGGTAATTTACCAATTGATAGTGCAATTTTTTTGGAATTTTTACCTCATACTCATCAATATTTATTAACAATCGAAAGTGTATGGTGGGCATTTGGCCAATTACTTACAAATGCTATTGCTTATGGATATATGAAGAATTATGCTTGTTCTCAAGAAGATGCAGGTAATTGTAAAAGAAAAGATAATATGGGCTGGAGATATTTATTTTTTACAATGGGTGGTATATCATTATTATGTTTCGCAGGTCGATTTTTTTTCTTTAAAATGTACGAATCACCCAAATTTTATTTAGGTAGAGGTGAAGATGAAAAAGCTGTTGAAGTTATTCATAAAGTTGCCAAAGCAAATAAGAAAAAATCCAATTTAACAGTTGATCAATTAAGAGCGGTAGAAATGGACAGTTCAATACAATCTAGAGAAACTACAAATCTAGTTAAAGATAGATTAGCCAAATTCGATTTTTCACATATTAAACAATTATTCAGAACAAAAAAATTAGCCTATTCATCAACGTTAATTATTTTAATTTGGGCTATTATTGGGGTTGCATTTCCTTTATATAATGCGTTTTTACCAACCTATTTACAAACTAAAGGTAATGCAAATGAACCAGTATCAACAGCAACATCATATAGAAATTCATTAATTATTGCAAGTTTGGGTATCCCTGCTTCATTAATTGCTGGTTTATTAGTGGAGTTAAGAATTGGTAGAAAAGGTACTCTATCGTTATCAACTTTATTGACTGGTGTATTTTTATTTGGTTCAACAACTTCAAAAACCTCAAATCAATTACTAGGTTGGAATTGTGGATTTAATTTTGCTTCTAATATTATGTATGGTGTATTATATGCTGGTACTGCTGAATCTTTCCCTGCCAAAGTTAGAGGCACTGGTATGGGGCTAGCTAGTTCTGCAAATCGTGTTCTAGGGGTTTTTGCTCCAATTATCGGGATGTATGCTGATTTAACCACTAGTGTTCCAATTTATGTGTCAGGGTCATTGTTTTTAGTTGCTGGATTGTTAATCCTAACTTTACCTTTTGAACCAAGAGGTCATGCAAGTTTATAACTTATTTATTCCCGTTATGGAAGATACTGACGTTTGTTCTTATTATTATGTGTGTTTTTACATTTTATCTTTAATTATTTTATCTGTTGGTGTTTTTTTTTTTTTTTCCATATTTATAGACGTTTAATCATATTTATTTTTATTGTTTCGATTGGGTCGTGATTGACTATATACGATCCAATATTAAACCATAATTCTCATCTCTTCGTATTACTTATAACATACAGATATATTAAACTTAACTTTATAAAACTTCATTTATTGACAAATTTTCTGCAGGTTGCATCATTACTATGCTCAAGGAATTGAATAATTATTATAGGAGAGTATTTTTCAGTTAAACTCTTCTTTTCAGGTATCACATGCATGCATTACGATATGATATTGACCGTGCTTTTTTTGCCAAATATCGATATATAGAACTAAGCTGCGACATTTAAAGCAAGATAAGCTGCGAAATTATAGCACAGGCTTCTTCTTCTTCTTCTTCTTCTTCCTCTTCAATTGATGACTACTAGAGGCAGGATACTGGGGGGGGGGAAACTAATTGCTCAAGCATTATCTTTAGCTTATTTCATATCACCTTCAAATTTTGACTGCTAAAAATCGTTTCGTTTCAAATCTTTTTATTAAATCTAGAACAAGTGCTACTAAAAAGTCTAGGCATCTGTTCAACTTTCTTGTATAAATACTAAAGTTAATAAAATAAAAACAATGAATATAAAAATAGATGAATTGATAATAGCAAAATGTCAACTCGTTGTTCAATCCATATATACTTCAAAACGGACTGTTTTCGGCCCAAAATTTCGCTTTTTCAATCGTTCAGTTGATCAATTGATGACTATTAGATGCTGAAAGCCTATTTATGACGAAAAAATGCTAAAAACTCTTTTTTTTTCTCTTTAAAAGTGCATTCATGATCTGACGTCATTCATCGAATAAAAAGATGTCGTGGCTCAATGGCAGAGCATCAGATTTCGGCTCTGAAGGCTGCAGGTTCGAATCCTGTCGACATCGTTTAAGCTGACTAACTTCTCTAAGAAGTTGGTGATACCTTTTTTCTTTTCAACTACTATTTTGAATGGTTGATTGCTTGTCGTTGCTTAAACTATTAAATAAACGAAGCTTAAAAAATAAGTTGGTGATAAATTTCTGTAAAGTACAGTCTTTTTTGACTTTGTTTACATTTTTTGTGACTAGAAAGTATGTCGGAGGATCCGATTTTGGTCATGCTTAAGTGTGTAGGATGTGACGTGCTTGATCCAGATATGATTTATACCCCTGAATCAGCTATAAACATAGATTGAAAAGCTTCATTGATGGTACTGGAAGTATTTGCATTAATTCCAAAGAAAAATTTTGCGATATTGTTGGAGCTATTGTCGGTGTGGGTAGTCTTTATCAGTTGAGCATAAAAGGATTGAGAATTTGAATACTGTTGCATCAAATAACCCAAAAATTGTTTCAGTAACTTAACCAGTAGTAGGGTATAGACTGACATCAATTATAAATCTTTGAAAAACTGGAACGATTAGATTTATAAGTTAATGACCCAAATAATTGATTGAATTAGCTAGAAATAGAGTCAAACCTTTGAAATTGTTGGGTTTTGATTAGATCCAGACGCCGGTGTTTCATTAGGAAGACATTATCAGACTATTTATTACTGGGCTTGGTAGTATATTCTAATAATGTATTACAATTCATTAATAATCAATTACTTTGATTATTAGTCATTTAGATTATTATCTTATTACGATCTAAATGATTCTATTAGCTTATTGTTTTTATGTATATAAGGAGGACTATTTTCTCAATATTTTGTATTATTGAATAAAAATTAACTATATTATTATATATATTTCACCACATCTAATAGAAATCTAATACTCAAAGTAAATGTTAAAATTGATTTTGTATTGGATATTGGCCAAGTTATTGATTACTCTTTGAGTCAAGATATTAATAATTTAGTTTATACATTATAAGATTTTAGTTCGAAAAACTTGTCCGGTGATACGAGTTGATTGTTACTGCTGAGTTTTCATGAGATGCCCATGAATTGAAAAGATATTTTATTAGAAGGGGGGTTTTAATGGGAAAGTTTTTTGTGAGTGTTGTGAAGTGAGTTTTTATTATCAGGTGTATTTGAGTTGTTCATATAACTAACTTATTGAATTATTTTTGTTTTTGCATGTGCTTGTATTCTTCGTTTGCAAAGTGTTGGTGGGGATAATCTTGTAAAGTATATGAAAGAGATTTAACACACTATGGATAGCAGGTGCACCTGTATGATTCACATAAACTAGAGTTACCTAATCAATACATTTCAAACACAGTAAAATCTCTCAATATACCTTTTACCGCTAAAGTTTGCACTTATTTAATTACACGTGGATGGTATTGTATTAAGTTGATATAACTTGTTGAGGGTCACTTTAACAGCAGTCTCTTCAGCCCCAGTATGTAACGTGCAGCTCAATTTCAACCCTGTTACCCCGTATGAGTGGTCCCAGTGTCAGCATATTAATATTTATATAACTATATGTACTATGAGAGTACCTATATTCTCTCTCTGATCAATAGCCCATTATATTGATAAACTCCCTCTTAGATCATTAGTCCATTATATTGATAAAAATATGTTAGAATCGCTATAGTAGGGCCTCTGCAAGTAGAATAAAGCTGATATATCGAGATACCATGCATGGATCCGATTCTCAAAAAATGGATAAAGGATTACAGTAACAAACTCATCCAAGATCAGGATAAACATGGGTCTTTAAAAAATGTCTCATCTCCACACCAACAATAACGGTTTCCCATCACCGCGGGCGCACGCGTTTATCAACCTCATAAAAATTTTCAACATCAGAATCAACAAAATTTTTTCACACTTAACCATAGTAACAAGCATATTCCGACTCAAGCCATTCAAAAGAGGATAGATCAAAAAAGTATAAAAAGGTGATTCAACTTCTTTTATTGAAGTTGACTAGCTTAAACGATGTCGACAGGATTCGAACCTGCAGCCTTCAGAGCCGAAATCTGA
>JAKTSB010000180.1:0-49002 GCA_030579975.1 Blastobotrys buckinghamii (nom. inval.)
CCAAGTTATCGAAATAAATTCGAGACATTACATTATTTATATATTAATTTTTAAGTTGACCTTTTTTTAATTCATAATATTAAAAGCAGTGAACAAGAATTTATAGACTACCATATGCATATGGTATGATTTACACAAGATTGTGGAATAACTACTTGTAAAAAATTTTTTTTAAAAAAAACTAGGCAGTTCAAGTCACTAAAAAAGATGAACCCGATCCATTAAAGGATCATCTCTCTTTGAGCAATAAAAGATCTCGGATGCATTCCTAACTCACGCCTAATTTAACAAAATTATTGAAATTTTTTACATTGCATTACCTCAGCTTAAGAGACGGTAGTTTCGAAGATATAGATTATCATCGATAATTTTTTGTAATTAAATTTTTTTAGTTTGAAATGCAAAAGGTTCAAAAAAAATTTAAGGATGATCAGGAATTGTATGGATGTGATCTATTAGCATTTCACCTCAAGTTAATGCCACTTGAGTGGGCGATGGATGGATGTTTAATGCTTGAATGGCCAACAAAATTTATAAAGGGCTGCTTAAAGCCCATAATTAACCCCTGTCAAAAGGCATTCATCGCAATAAACTATCATAACTCTACAAATCTTAAACTATTGTATACTGCTGCTTCTGTTACAACTAAAATAAGGAGCTACTGGATTTTCGAGGTATTATAAAAACCTTAAAAGAACCTGTCAATAGTCGCCTTGATTTTGTTCCATCGATTAGATAGATAAATAACGTGGATAGCGGGATCTTCTAAATATTAATAACAAAGTTAACATGGTCTGATTTTAACAAAAGATGAGAATGATTTTCGTATTTTTGATGCAAACTTTTGCTACGGGACTAACCGCTTATAGTTTTCAATATAGCAAGACCAAATAATAGGGGTATAAAAACTTAGAACCGGATATCATTGGTAAATATATGAGAGGTCATTCGGTGTCAATTAGTGCACACATAATGCATTAATTGGTTGCAATGTGGTATTATTTATGTCCACTTATTGGCAAACTACAAATTATACATCCTGTCGCGTAAAAATTGGGTAGAGCTGCATTATTATTGGTTATATACTAGGTTTTTCTGTTCTGACATTTATATGCTTTAACTGGTAACGAAGCAACCGCTATTATAAACATCTTACAGCTTGATTATAACTGGTATAAGGTTATTTTAGCAGCCAAATAGTCAAAGTGATTACAATAGAAGAGGCTCAAGTGAGCATGAATTACAATTAATGTAATTTATTGGTCCGCGGGTGTCACCTTGGTACTTTATGCTTCATGCACCTAAATAAGCCGTTGCGTTTGTAAATGTATAATCGGATGCATCCAAATAAAACTTGGATCTGAGCCTCTCATTTGTATCACTTGAAGCATTTGCAATGAATACTCTGCTAATACCTGGTACTAGATAGAACCTATAGTATACTACAGCTGTAAATGATGCCCAATTACATTTTAATGTAACTCAAAAGCTAAACACTTTTAAGGAGAATATTAGTTGATATTCAAGCTTTGAAAATTATTCAAACAAGATCCCTTAACCTATTTTCAAAACTACTTTTTCAATAGTGATGCTTTGAGGTTGTACAAGTAGTACGTTCACATTTTATGAAATAAAATTGATAGGGACCTGTCTGATTTGTAAGCTTTCTATCGACCCAAGAATTGATTGATACCTGCCATGGTACCGATCACTACTTTGAAATAGAGATGCATTAAATTTTTTGGAATGCAGCGACGATTATTAGCAACCAGACCACCTGAAGTTTTAACCATTGATGGATATTACAGCAGTTTTACAGTGTGGTACGAAGTGGTACTATAGATTTTATTCAGAACTAGCATAATGGTTTTAAAATGTTTATAACACTTAGGCTGATAAGTGACCTACATATTATCAGACTAGTCAAGAATAAAACATGTTATGAATTTTAAGGCCGTTTAATTTAGCTGCTGAAGTCCATTTTTGTCTAATGTAGTCTGGCCCTTGTGATAATCTAGACTTTAATTCCCGAGATTAGTTTTGGAATAATAAACTAGAATTATGGTACACAAACAGCTATGGGTGTTGTAATTAGTAGCCCATTCTAGTCTAAAGTCCCATGACCAGAGGTGCTGGATTAAAGCTATAGGCAATTCGATGTTTGAATATATAGGTATGTATACTGTATCATGCAAACTTGAGAAAAAATATCGGCATGGTTATAAGCTATAGAAAGTACAAACTTATCGACATTCTGGATTTTACTATTGCCAATCATTAATATCGCGTTGCGCTAAGGTAACTTCATCTAAATATACTGTGCTAAGATAAGTTCACCTAAATATACTTATCCCATCATAACCCAAATATCCCAGTTCTCGAGGTTTATTTTAGGTGATTAATTAAGCGTATTTTGTGATGAAGGGCGCTTTGCATGCAGTCAAGACTTGCAATGAATGGATAGTTCATCTATAGTACCTGGAGCAAGTATAAGCATAAAGGCTATGAATTACTGATAATTCTTTACACTACATGTAGATGCAAGTATATTAACTAATAAAACACACCATGTGAACATTATTATCCAAAATTTTACGGCTTTGAGAGTTGGCAATATTTCCCCCATCGATAGTTCTGCTTAGTCCAGGTCACCACCCACTATATAGTTTAAAATATATACTTTATTTCTCTGCCACCTACAAAGAGCTAGGATAAAAAGTCAAAGGGTAACTAGAATGTATTAGACAGTGTCTTCAAATTCTATAGCGTTTGCTTTGGCAGTTTTATGAGACAATAGTACCACTTACTGGTAGTTCAAACGGTTGATGATTATCACCCTGAATTAAAACATTTCTATTGATATCACTGAAAATTCCATCTTATAATATATTATTTTATAGTATTAATTAGTGACAAAATGCCCAAAACTGCTGGGACTGTTGTGGCCAACCTTTCCCGAATCTGTCGCTATAAGCAAAAATCGATATTTTTCTGGCAGACTGTAATATACGCGTGCTGCTAATTCGGTGTTATGAACTAAATAGGTTTTCATACCGACATTTCCAAAAGCCTTTTTTTTAGCATATACCTTCTTGGCTTGCAAAGATATAAAATGACCTAGAACTGTACGTTTAATTCTTTACCCATGCTGCTTCTTTCAAATTTAAGTCCTTACTATAGAATAAGAATATTGTAACCCAGGCCATGATTTGAATTATTATATTATATAAATGTCCAGTATTTCAAGAAATGCCAAAACTACAAACAAAACTAGGTTGTTTTTTGTTGGAACCAATTCCTAAGTAAAAAACTCTGACTGACCAAGTTGGGGCGATTAAAGGACTTAAATTTGAAAAAAAAAAAAAAAAAAAACATCACGGAAATGTACAGGCCTAAATCAATTTATTTCTTTTCAAGCCAAGAAGGTAAAAAAAAAGGCTTTTGGAAATGTCGGTATGAAAACCTATTTAGTTCATAACACCAAATTAGCAGCACGCGTATATTACAGTCTGCCAGAAAAATATCGATTTTTGCTTATAGCGACAGATTCGGGGAAGGTTGGCCACAACAGTCCCAACAGTTGTTAGTATGCAGAAAATATGCTAAGTTATTTATTATTTTGTCTACCAAAAATCAGCAATACCATGATATTGTTTCATTACTATCAAAACTGTGTATACTAAACTTGTATACGAATTCATCAAACTACAATTAACACGAACAACGTAAACTTTGGTTTATCATAGTTTTTGATAATTATAACTAACATATACCCAACATAATAGTTGGATCATATGTGCACTACCTTGAACAATTCGGTTATATATATAATGATATTTGAGCTAAAGCACTAGAGCTAGATTATTGTTGATGTAACAAATTTATGAGATACTTACACAATATAATCATTGCAAGTTGAACTCAACAAAGCTTTATTTAATTAAAAGGTCTTTATTGGAACTTGGTATTATGATCACTTTTTTATGTATGAACATCCCTTTTTATAAACTCCGTTATCGACAGGTTTATATACCTAGAAGCTCATCCTATTTCTTTATTTTATTTTTTACAAGTAATCCAAATTTACAATATATTTTGGTATTTTATTACTCAACTACTAATTTGTCGATATGCGAGTTAGAACTCGAAACCGAAGCAAAACATAAAAATATAAATAAAAATATTAATAATAAGCCTAACTAACAACAATTACTATAATCCCACTTACCAAAATTTCAGTTAAACTTCAATCATTCATTGATGAATCATCTTGGAACGTCGTAGCTCGTGGGCCTTTCATGTGTAGGCTGAACGTTTCATACACGCAGACGCAGAAGCACATTTACTTATAACCTGCGTTCTCAAGTTTGAATGATTTTCAAAAGCGAACAATCAAAACAATGCAGAATCTCAGACTTTCCATCTTACGAATCAATCAGTATTAAACTCTAGCTCAGTGTCGTTATTACTATAGAGAAGATTCACACAGCAAAGATGCGGCTTTAAAACCAAGACATCTTCTCACAATATTACTTAAATTTATTAATACAATTATAAGGTACAATAGGTACGTTGTTACGAAGGTATGAGAAAAATTCAAAATACAATTATTTATTAGTATAAAATAGGACATTACTTAGCATAAAAACATTAAATATATAAAAAAAAATATCAAAAGATAAAATATGAAAAAGTTGGTATTAATAGAATAATAAAAGTTTGGGAGGGTTAGTAAAGAATTCTTTGATAGGAACGCAGTAGTAGATAAAGTTTATAAATAGAGTACAATAAAAGAGCTCATAAGCATTATTGAAAAGAAAGTGTGTGTAAGTTTCGAGTTAGAATAGTTTAATAAACCGCCATCGTACTTTGGGCTGTGATTTCTGGATATTGAGATCTAATTCGTTTCATAAACATTTTAACTCTTTTAATTTCATCTTCTGTGAATTGTAACTTTGAATCTAAAGTTTGTTGAGTATGACCAATAACTCTTGACATTTCAGGCCCAATATCAATCAATCTCATAGCTTTCAATTTATTTTGTTTTTCATATCTTTTTAAAATTTCTTTATCTCTAATAGTTTGTTGTCGTTCAAATCTTAATCTTTCCAATTTCAATGCGTAATCGTAATAATCTGAAGTTGCTATAACTATTTGATGACTTTTTGGATCATGTTTATTAAATGATGTGTCTGGGGATGATGATTCGCTGTTTGATGTGTGAGTGGTTGATACTGTTGACGGTTCACTAACTTCACTGTAAACACTTGATGTATTGGAATTGACTCTTGTTCTAGTTTTCATCTCTTTTATTGTAGTTTGTATATCCTGAAAAGTAAAAAATAAATATTTCTGTGATTTTATATGGGGTAGTTAAGAAACTTTTTAAAGACTTTTTGAAGGGTTTATATACTTTTTTATCAAGAGAAAATTTGACAGATTGTAGTAGTGTAGGAAAAAAAAAAAGAATCTACTCATAATAAATCTTTTGATGTAATAGGGCTAGAAGTTTTCATTTGCTTGTCTAACATCTATAATACATCGAGGAATTATTGCTTTTTTTTTTTCTTGCATTCAAAGTGTGTAATTAATTTCTCGATCTTCGATGATAGCCTGTAAAAAATGTGTTGCATATAAGCCTGCTAAGGCTTTAAGAAGTCAATTGATGCAGGAAAATATCTTATAATTACCTATAAGCTGTCATTGCATGCTCATTTCAACAAAAACATGTTGCACTTGCATTCCTAATTTGGATACATTATAGTATCTTACATTATATCCAAATAAAAGTTTGGCAAAAACAATGGGATACACCTGAACAAATGGATTTTGAACTTTATTCACCCAGACTAAGTATATTATAATATAATAATAGTGGGGCTATAGAGCTTTTCGTGAGCATGAAACGTTTGTAATATGTAACAAACACGTCGGCATTCTATAGTTCTATGAAAAATTCCAAAGCTTAATCTGTTCTACTAGGTATAATAATATCAAACTTGTCATAGCACTCTACTGTAACTTTTGACAATTGGGCGAGTTTCAGAGCTATGAAAAAGCTTCATTCTACTTTATTATGGAGCTATTATATATGGATAATATCAATTAAGAGAATGCTAACCCAAGCTAGAAACATGGATCTCACTTAAATTAAAAAAAATTTGAGACACAAATCTCATTTAACATGTATAAGACAAGGATGAGCTTTCTTTTTTGGCTTTACTTTTTTTGAGTAAACAAATCCAGTATATATACTTGTCTTTTATTTGTTTTCCCCCTATATTATAAACAAGCTTCGTTTTTTATTCATCATATTGCTCTGAGTATGGTTTACAGTGATATAGAACATTAAAAAAATTTGAATAGCTTTTAATAATGACGAAAATTACAAAGTTCATATCCAACCCGAGCTCTCGAATTAAAGAAGTGCACGTTGCTAGATGAAAAGTCGAATAGGCTGACCGGCTGCTACATATCCATGTATTATGCAATAACAAGTTCAGCTGGGATTGTTGTGTTGCGTTGCTTCAAATGATCCATCTTAATTAAACTTAATTAAATGCAAATGGATGGTGTGGTTCTCATATGAACAAAATAGTTTGACCCTGTGGATGAGCAAACTCGGTAAATGCATGAATGAATCATTTATAAAAGAGGATATCAAGCTCTACCATGTTGCAGTATACTACAATGATTGAGCCACTTCCTTTTATGATAATCCTTTAATGATAATGATGGCCAAAAAACTGAAGATCTACTGTATGTACGCAATTTGACTTAGATTCAATATTTATTGTAAGCGGAACTTGAAGAACTTTCTAAAAATTTAACTTTTAAGAAAGGAGGCATCAAAGGAACTTCTTTAAGGGTTCCTTGCGTTCTAATCTCAATGTAAAAAGATCTTTTTACTTATAGCTATATTATTTACAAGACATAATTGTTTAGTAAAAACATATAAAATAAAATAAATATATATATTTTATAATTATATAATTATAAAGTATTAATATATATAAAGAATAAATTTAAAAAAATATAAATGCAAGAAGATAATCCATGGTCTGAAACTCGATTGTACAAAATTTTAAAGCCATTTCCCGCAGCAACAATATCATAAAATAAGCATAATTATAGTTAATAATGAGATTTTGATCGAACCAGGGTTATTGTAATTGGTCATCGTGAATTAGAAATTGTGGGTAGCTGCATTTCATGTTTGTGATCATCTACTTGATAAAGTCTTCTTTAACCATGGTGCACTAATTATCTGATAGATTACTGCAGTATACTAAATTCACATCAATATACTCTGATGTATACATGGTAAAATGTGAATAAGATTCTTGAGCTCTATAGTATAATCTAAAAAATGTGGGTCATATTTATATACAAGGTATAACTTCCAAGCACAGCTGGAGAATTTAATCAAAATCTATTGGATAAGAATCTTTAAAAAACTTTCAAGTATACTCTTTATCAATTGTTTTGAAATTAAGATTGTAATATTCGGACCAAGCGCAATTCACAGGCAAATATTTGTCATACGATGGTTGCGACTTTAAGTTCAAGAAAAGATATGCTAATGTCTTGATTACGACAGGAGGGAGAGCTCATGTTCATTTCAGACAAGTCGTTAATCAATGATAACTCACAAACTTTAAATTTTAATTTACATGTTATCAACTATGTATCATAGAATGTGCAAATAATTGGAGACAATAAATTCAAAATTGTAAGAAGAATGTGTACCATCTGTTATTGCAACCCATGATCAACAACTGCCACCCAACTGTTAAACAATCGGCTGTCAACTTGTCAAATAAAAAAAATCATCGTCACTGCCCATCCATCAAAAAAAACGTCAAAAAATAAGAGTTTCCAAAACATCTATGCTTAGAGATGGGACAAAACCTCGCTTTCTTAGGGCAAAATTTTATTTTTTTATTTTTCTCTGGTTCACTTTTTTTTAACGGTTTGTTTTCACCGTTATTGAACCCACCAATATGACACCAAATCGGGTCATCCCTGTCGGTGATTTTTAATTAAGCAGCGTGGAGGATCCTTAGGCTTGGGCTACCCCCCTGAAAATTTTCCTGAACCGGCACTATTTCTATAGTAACAGCAAACTCGATTGGGAATAAACGCTATTGGAAATTATTTTTTTCAAAGCTTTCAAAAAAACCAATGGTTTTAGATGCAAAAGTTTTTCTTTACCACTCAAAATGGCCCAAAAAATTCTTTATATATCCATGATGGATTGACAGCTCCGGAGATTTAAGAATTTGAGGACGTATCAAGTTATTGTAACTAATAAGATCTCTTCTCAGGTAACAAATCAGAATAATAAGCGGAAAACTGTTCTAAGAAGTTATTCTGTGCATCGGTATCTTATTATATCTATATTCTTTACAGAAACTATTTTATATACGGGCATAGAACAATTTTGTAGCTTTCTAGAGGTTTTATCGAATTAACAAGGCCTTCTCGACTTTAACTTTTCAAACTTATACTTGATCTAGAAGAACTTTTATTTTACAGATATTTTCGATTCAAGTGCTTTCTCAGATATACATGTAGAAGAGGGACGTCGACGATCTAGCTATGAATATAAACGTCTTCATAATATATCCTAATGGTATGTATCCCTTAGCAGTAGTTTGACGTATAAGTCAACGTCGACATATGTAGATTTATACTACGATTCATATAGCTTACTGAAAACTATATTAGTTATACGATAAACGAGCTTGACCAGGTTATAGAACGATAAGACAATAAGCTTATACTATTAAGACTATAGGTGCAATTCTATACAGAGATTTATGAATAACCCTTTTCCACACTCGCCATCGTCGATAATTGAACTACAGCTGCAACTAGTACAGCAGCGTAGCCCATCTTAAAGTATGGCACTATAGTATACTACGGATAGTACCAGAATTATCTGCAAAGTTCATTGTCAAAATTTTACTAATATCGCTACAAAACCTAATATGGCTCAAAAATTCTCCGTTGAATAGTTTTTTGGAAAGTCTTTTGACTGCCCATCATCCCATTCATCCAATACCCGACGCATAATGATAGAATCTAATGAACAGAATAGGTAACGAGCCATCCTAATTAGGAAACACGCTTAAATTGGCACAAGGATAACACAATTTAGGATCGATTGCAACGTTAACTATAGCATATATACAACTCGTAATAAGCAATCGGGTTTTTATCGTGATCTCAATTAATGCATTTGTAGGATTGAACGGAAACTTGACATTTCCGGTTGAAAAAATTGCGCGAATCCCGTTTTTTTTTAAAGGTGGTTTAAGGTATTAGATATGCACAGTTCATGCAGAGTTCGTTAATCTGACATTTGGATAGAAACCACGGTCTGGCCAATAAGGAGCAATCAATTTTTGAGCTTTGGTAGTTATCGGATTTTGATAATTTTAGTAAGGCCGCGGCTTTAAGGTTTTGATAGAGTTCTTGCAACTGTAATGATATGGGATTCTACTGGTACTCATTCCTCTGATAGCCATGTAGATGTTATATAAAGAGTTATTACAAATTTTGTTTACTTGAAATGTAAGAGCAATCTTATATATGAGCTTTCTTCTGCCGCAAGTGTAAACCTCAAGTCAGATTGCATCTATATCTGGTAGTGTATAATAATAGTTGAGTGGCGATAATCTGTTTTCTTCAATTGCGAGCAATAAGCACCAAAAAACAAGTTCGCGAAAACTATTGATATCACCAAGTTACATTTGTAAATAACAGGGAAAATTCAATAGGATACGTACTTGTAGATTGTGGTTTATTATGATCCTTAAATGCTACAAATGTTTAAACTCATTGAGAGAATTAATTGGGATCTAATCCCTATAGGCATGCTTAACCATAGAGCTCGAGTGGTAGAGTGTCTCAGATAGCGGTTTGTTAAGATCTCGGCGATGAACGAAATAATCGCGATCGAGTAATAAGGATCCACAGCAACAACCATGGGGCTGTCTATACATGGATGTAGAATGATACAACTCTAGCTAAACCTACTATAGTAAATCTAAACCACAGTAGAACCAGCGAGCCTGAATTAAATCATTGTACGCGTCCAGGATCCTTCATGATGAATCATTTTAGTTCACTACAATAGATTTTTTTTGAGTGATTTTGATAATTGGGGATATATCGCAAATCAGTCTAAAAGCTTATGAACTACAGATCGATCATATGAGTTGTTAATATAAACAAAATTGTATTAATAAAGAAATTCTAAGAATAAATACAGATATCAGGTAATGATGAAATAAATAACAACTGTACTATTAGATAGTTTCAATTGCATGAATAGTAAAATAATGAAGATAATAAATAATTTGAATGCTTTGTAAAGTGTCTAGATAGATGGAATTTGATGCAAATAATAAATAAAAGTCTAATAAATAAAAAATGTTGAGTCTACTAAAAACTCCATTAATGGTTTATAATTGATGATACTTTGAAGTAGAAATATAGTTTCTTTGAGCCATAACGGTCCATTTCAAAGCTTGTTGACTCTTTAGTAATCTATCGAAATAAGCATCTTCGTCTTCATCTTCATAGGTTGGTTCGTTGCTTGATTTATCGTTAAAAGTTACTGTTTGTAATGGTTCATCTACCACAGTATACATAAACTTTTGTGATGGTGAGCCAGATAAAGTGATTTGATTGTTTGAAGCAGTCATTTTTTGTTGTTGTAAAAATCTTTGGAATAAATAAAATAATTCAATGTAATAAAAGTTAAAGTAATTCTTGTCCTTTGAACAATAAAACAATAATGATAATAATTCGAGAAATCAAGAGGTATTTATAATTGTCGATTAAATGTCTGTTTTATTCTGGGGGATCTAATCTAATAATAGGCGGCGGCGGGGGGAGGCTCAATTGTATATATTCAAATCGGTTTTGAGGCTGTTTTGATTAATTGCTAACTTATCGCATCGCATTCATTCCGAGGAACAGGGATCAACGGTTGGGTAAACATCCTTACAATTTAAAATACCATGATAAGTCGCATCGAACGGGATTTACAGCTAGTGTGGTAGTTCTGAAAGAATCCCCATCCTGGTACTTAATTACTAAAAGTGACCACCGTGATCAATATTATTTTCGGTTCTATTCATGTGGCTCTGGAGGTGCGACCGGCCACCGGGGGTTGAACTTGTTTTCTTTTCGCGTGGGCCTGCAGAGAGCTTAAGCCCTTTTAAAAAATTATCTCAGAACTGCGACTTCCGAAATTCAGCTGATAATTAATTGTGACATTTTTATGGCAGTGCGGAAGCTGGGAACTTTGATACCCACATCCACAGGATATTTACTACTGTGAGTTAAGTCTTGATTAAGCCTCCAAATAGGCTATTATTATCATAATGAGTAAGGCTATTTAAAGGCATTTAGAGCCGAGTATGTTACATTATCCAGGCTTTATTGAACTGTGAAATGATCGGATATAAACTATCGAAATCATTGAGGACCTATAGAAGCCCAAATATTTCTATTTCAATGATATGAAGCTTAGATCGTGCAATTATACGTATTCGATTTCGAATCAGCTTGATAATAAAGGAACTGTAAGCTTCAACGAATCTTGAATCGCAGAATTTTATCAGTAGTATCCATTTTATTTGTATATTTTCTGTAATACCACGAAAATGGCACGTATAGATCGATCAAATCCCCAGGATTTCTTTCGTGCCTTACCGTAGAAGCAAATCGCCACAATGAATCAGGTACATTGTTGTTAAATCGATCTCAAGAATCCTGGAATGATGCACTGTAATTCAAGCCTATGTAAGAAAAAGTCCCAGCGCATTCATCCATGGATTTTAAAGTCGCGTTTTTTAAGAATAGCTTAGAATCTGAGGCTTTTTTTTTTTTTTTTTTTGATAGGGGATTTTTGAGACAAGATTGTGATCAGATCAAAACGAATCAAATCTTTAACACCTTGGTACAAAGTTTAGAGCCTATAATTAAGCTACCACTGCAGCTGGTAGCTGTGTCAGATACAAATCGAACGTTCTTATCCATGTCATAAAATCGAGTCCCCTTATAATCGAGGTTGGCTGAACCACAACTTTAGCTATTCTAGTTAATTATAGTCTAAATCATGAGCAGTGCATAATTCATGATAGAACGCTGTAGTGCAATTATCTCAATTGAAGCATCTGATTATGCTAAAACTTACATTCAAGTAGTTTAATGGCTCGAATTGAATAGAATTTTGTAAATCTTTAAGCTGGCAAGTCAAGTTATCGCTATCAAGTCCCGTTGAACCCAAAAAAGAGTGCAAATGATTATGAGCTACCCGACTGATTGCCCGGATGACCCGATTAATTATGAGCCTAAACTAGACTATCATCAATCAAGAAGTTACAGCAGTTTAACAATTTGCATAGAACAAGCTCTTGGGTATACCTGGGCAAGGATAAAAAACAGTGGTAGTTGTAATATATTACTACCAAATCTGGTATATATTTGGTACTGAAGATCAAGGAACTAATGAGGTTCATTTAGCTCACAAGGTCACGTTCGAATCATCCGCCATAATTTTTTTTAAACTACCAGTCATGAATATTTGTAGTTAATGAACCAGACTATAGTGTTTATAACTCATGAGAGCCTCATTCGCTAAGATGTATGCATGCATGTACTATAGATATCAATCTATATTTGCCACATAACATTATCTTTTGTGGGTATTCAAGAAAAACTTGATAATTCTGTTCAGTCGCTCAAAGCTCGGCGCCATAATTATGCTCAGCTGAATTGATTTAAGGAAGCAGTCGTGGTGATCAGAATAATAATGTTCGGCATTTACCACGGAGCTTAATAATTTTAAATGAGGCTACGTACTTTAAGTTCCTAATTATAGCTGTAACGGTAATGTCACAACTGTTGACTATCAAAACCATTAGTCACATTCCATTAAAGTAGATGAATTTATAAATTCAGGAGTGCTGTGGTAGCTTATAATTGGAATTACACAAACTATGCTTATATACTGGTTTGTTATTTCTACCAATCTATTCAAATAGTGATAATCTTATCATGATCTGATTACTAGCCAGGTCTAGCACCCTTGATCTCATGACCATGCTACATGTATTTTATAACGATAATTGAATTAGTTTTAATAAACCGATCTAAAACTATAGAAACTAATGTAAAATAATAATTTGCATTAGTTTGTATAAGGCATTCTAATCCATTTTTTAATGTTCAATCCCTATACCACATTCAACCTTACACCCGAAGTCTGCATATGTACAAGTACAACTTGGATAATTCAATATCAATTTGTGGAGCTCAGTTTCCCGACTCAACACTCAAAGGCCTACACTCAAGAATTACCACAGAGTTGACTGGATTCTCTAGAGATAAGTCATCTGGTTTCAGTCTTTACTTATTCAATAATAGGATCTAGCTATGCCCTATTTCGCTTACAAATACTTTCGAGCCACTAGATAGTGAACTAGGTCCAACAATTTTGATGGGTCTGAAGATCTATAGACATAATCTGGTTTTGGCCTCAAAAAGTATGCCTATGACACATAAGAAGTTTTATAACTAAATTCTGTCTTGTTTTGATCTCACATGTGATATATCGTGGGTCTACTCTGTGGAGTTAAAATTGGAGATTGGGATTTCACGTTGACTGCATGCATTTATCTTCTATATTTAACCTAAACATCCTAAATAATATTACAGATTACTTGTGTCCATTATTTTCACTCGGCATTTGTTGGTATCAGTAGTCTATTCAATAATTCCATTGAATTAATAGAGGGAGATGCAATAAAGGGAATGCTATTTCAAACATCTCACCGGGTTAATGGTAAATAATAGTCAAAGCATGGAACTTCAAGGGTGTTAACGCTTACAATATCCCATCTAATAATTAAATCGTATAATCTATCTAACCAATTGTTAACCAAACTGTTTGAACTTATTTAGGTATACTTTGAATTTTTGAATCTATTTAAAAGCTTATATCAGCTTGAAGGCTATCTCATGAGGATCTTATAATATATACCTGTAGATAAGGTTCGATTATAATTGATCACCCGCTTTGAAATGTTAGTAATTAAGTGTATGCCTTGGAACATTGATAAAAATAGGTATTAATAAGCATGTATGTTAAAGGGCCACGCTTTAAAATGCCAATATAATATTACCATGTATGACACATGAGTATTTTATATATATATATATATATATTAATATCTACAGTATTATCCGGATGTTCAAATCTTCAAAGTTTGATAACACTCTACTTTTATGAACAGTTGGGTGCATTTATTGTTTATAAATGGAAACATTTTACATGCATGATTCAAAGGGAGCCTTCCAAATCTCGGATCATAAACATGATAAAATCGCGGTTGACAGCGCGTCTCGGTTATGGGTGTCAGACCTTCCCTCGAGTGATCAGATGTCTTAAAGTTTACAACTACCACCTTGGTACCTCCTGCGGATCCACGATGTTTCACACAATGACCAAAAAAATGGCAGTATCAAAATGACTGGTTCGATTTTCAACAACCTCAAAGAAGACAAGCATTTCTAAGATATGATTGATCAATCACTATTTGGCACAGATTTAAACATACAACTCTTGCACATGTTGTGTGAGAAAACAAACTTCATAGGCGCTTTCAACTGTAATCTTGAGATCGCTTATAATATAGTTAGGTTGTCAGCAGAGCTCTTATCACATTTGCCACAATATAATATCAAAGTATACACAAATAAACTTGTAGGCTATCATCACAAATTTGGATTCGAACCTTATCTGGTTTATGTAGTAAGTATATTTTACAAGTTCTCTAGATGCATGGATACAATAAATTCACCCACGAAGTTCTGATCTATCCATAATATTTGGAAGCTCACTACATGGTGGCGAGGGGCTTATATGGACAAAGCACTAACTATATTATAATTTGCCGTGTCTCATGCAATGGTTCTAATACTCCTTAGCTATAAATAGTAGATCTACTAATTTTAAGCTGTAATTGTGATGGTCAAAAGATATCATAATATTTATTATTATCTGGCTCTGCTTATGCATGAATAATTTGGATTACTCAGTTGATTTAATAACAGGACTAATGAATTCTATTACTATAATCTGTTTTTCAGTTTTGATGAAAGTGATTTCTTTCAATACATCCTATCCTAGTGATGTGATTTAGTTTGGACGCTTGTTAATCTAATGACCAACAAATTGACACTAGTGGTTATTTTTCTAGCGATTTGCGCAGTTCACGGGACAGTTTTAACACTTCAAATCGCGGCATTAGTTTATCACCATAGACAAAGACACAACTATTAAGATGTTTGATATACCTTCATTGATGTGTCTAGTCAAGTCAATCGATGAAATCATATGCATTTGTAAGATTATCATAGATGGGTTATGATACTGGAGTTAACATGAGCATACATCAGCTTCATCTAGATTGACATGAGTGATATATCCCCCCGACCCATCGATCCCAACCAACGGTTGATATTCCTCTTTGATAGTCCTCTGGTGTTCTAACCACTACCGTAATCTTCAAATCACTTAGTTGTATTAGTACATTTATCAAGAATAGGCAATAAAAGAACCCTCAAATCCCCAAGGTTTTTAAAATAGAATGAAAGAGCAGCTAAGAGTTCAAAGTACTTTACCATAGAAGCGAAGCAACACTGTGAATAATTTGAAAAAAAATCATGAGCGAGAAACCAAATTCAAGCACCGAAACCAAATACAAGGGTGATGAACGTAAGTATTCTTAATCTTGAACACTTCTTTGCAGTCAAAAAAAATCAAGGAGCTTTATCAAGATATAAATTTAAAAGATCCAAACTAATGGCATTATTTTTTTTTACTGTAGTGATTAAAAATCAACGAGATTATATGGAAAAATTGAAGCAGTGGGAACGTGAGAGACGGTCCAAATCTTATCCACGATACTAAAATGTGTATTATGCAGTTGGCATTTGATTTTGAGAAATGCATAGCTTTGCCGTGCTTTAAAAGATGGCTGTGAACATGGTATAAAGTGAGTTTGATAATTATTAAAACTAGAATCAAGAGGATTGAATAAATGGATTTGTTTTCCAGGAATAATAATAACAATAGTTATTTTTTTTTTTTTTTGAATTGATTTAGTTTACAATAAATATATTACTTATTAACAGGTTTAAAATATTACAGGATTCTTAGATTGGAAAAAATAAATTAAATGATTGGTAGTAGCATCATGCATACTGCAAAACTTTTGATAAAACATAAAAAACTTTTTTTTGGTTGCACAATTATTAGTAATATTTTGTGACTTGAATAATAATGGTATCAAAAAATTATCGATGTCTTTTTGGATAGTCTCCGTAAATAGACGACATTGAAGAAGTACTTGAAGAACGTGAGCTTGAAGCACTAGATGAATGTGATTTCGATGAACTTGTACTTGATCTGCTTTCATAGCTTGAAATTGTAGGATGTGTTGTTGAACCTTTTGAGTATCCATGATGTGATAATGATGAAGACCGTGAACTAGATTGTGATGATGGATAATGATTTGCTGCAATTTTATGTAGATTTGATGATGGTTTAGTTAATGATGGATTAACTAATGATGGTTGTTTATTATAAATACGTTTCAATTTATCATCTCTATTTAAGCATTCAAATCCACCTCGTTGAACATATTTATGTGGTTTTGAACTAGATGATCGTGAATGGTATAGCCCATTCCATGCTTGGATTTCGTCGTCAAATGATTGTGGCATTTTTATTTTTTCGATTGGTTAGCCTGTTTTTAAGTTGATTGAGTTTTGATTATAATTTCTATGTGGGTAGCAGGTGGTTGTATTTATATATTGTTTCAGTTATGCTTTGAGTGAACAGAGTTTGTGCTCCAAGAAGACTAGTGGTTGTGTTTTTGTCTAAATGAATCAAACCCTTAATAAATAATAATAAGTTAATGCAAAAACAAATAAAAGTTGCTAATAAATATAATAACTAAGAAAAATTTGAATGAAATTTATTAAAGAAGTTGCCAATCATTTTATATTTATTTATTTTCTCATTTCATTGTATTCATACTATGGAATCATGATGGAAAAAAAAAAATTTTTTTTTTTCATTTCTTTTTCAGAACACGATCCAAAGTAAAGGTTGTGGAGAGGTTGGTTGGTGCGCTATAAATAAAGCATGAGTGAAAAGAAACATTGGTAAAAAATATAGCAAAAAAAAATTTTTTTTATCAATAAAATAATTATTTACTCGAACAATGGAAAGTACCCGATTTGTTTGCAATGCATGGGCAAGAAGCGTAAAAATACTGAAATAGAATATACAACCAGCTGCAGGTGCAAAAAACGAACCATGGTGCACTATATCTTTATTCCATTATAACTGGCAACTCTGAACTATTGGGTCTTTGGATGGGAATAAAAATTCAGTAAATCGCAATGTGATGTGCTTTGAATATCATCGCAAGTACTTGAATAGATCTTCTCAAAACATATGAACTGGTAATTTACATCATTTTTGTACAACTAATAGAGTTCTCAAGATCTTGCAGCACGAGAAGAGGTGTTGCCCGATGATAAAAGTTGTGTAGCACTTGATAATTTTCATAAATGATGTTATACTATTGTAACTTGTGCTTTTAGAATAGTTCATCTAGCATCATTGTTATCATCATATAATCAGGGCAAGATTGCGATAGATGAAGGCACTGCTTTTTCTTTAATGAAAATCTTTTGGAATCCCAGCATCGCTCAATTGCAATTGCAAAGAGGTATAAATTCAGTTTACAATTTGGAATCCTTCTAGAGCTCATGCAGCCGATTGATCAAAACCTGTTAGGTGCATGATTTAATATTGATGAGCTTTTCCTTTTAGGGAAACCACAACGAATAGAAAAAAAAAAAAAACAAAAAGCAAAAGAAATAGGAAAAAGAAAAAGGCGACCGGTATCTTTGCAATTAGCTGTGGTTACAATTCTCGGAAATGATTAGTTCATCATGGGCTTAAGTTCTCAATATCCTTATATCCACCTGTACTGAATTTTGCTATTATGCATCATATTAAGGTGGGTTTCTTGATAAAACACAATTCACTGTATATAGAATGGGTACTACCATGGGGTTTATAAGATGGCTCTACATGCACAAGTAGCCAGCAACAACGCTAGTGGTAAAATATGTTTAGTGGTTGCTCGTAAATCATTCCAGCCCATACGTGTATGATGTTAATATGTATACTAAATTATGACCCTCAAGCTTTAATAATCCGAAATGACGATTAGGTAACGTATAGGCAAATAAAAAGTACCTGACAAGATACACCTAATGATTTAATAGAAGTAACTAGAACTCCAGCACCGATCCATTGCTTTTTACCATCAACATATTCTTAATTAAAGCGTATGTGGATACTCAAATGCTTCTACCACTACTGCAGCTATGGTACAGCTCGAGCAATGAGCATCTGCAAAAACTTACCAGAAGCCGATTATTGTGGCTTTACCTAATAATTAAAACAGCTCAAAAAAAAAAAATTGGATGCATCACAGCAACTTCAGTTTCATCATCATACCAACAATTTCTCGTAAAAATCGGTGATAATCGAAATACCCGATCACTCATATCCTTCCATCAACTTCAAGCACTGCTAAAGACGTTATTATTTTTTTCATATTATGGATTAATATATATATGTACCTGCAAGAATGTTCAGCGGGATTCTTCTGTATAACAGTATCAAGTCTCTTTCAACATGCATAGTGATGTTTATATATTGTTGCTGCAGATTGCTACTTTTTTCTGATACTTTGAAGCTGTGCATTGGGATTGTAAAACTGTTCGTCACAGCTGTATTGGGTTAAAGGGATAGAAAGTAAAACTATCCAGTATTGTATACACTAAAAGTCGTTTTACTATGTTGAAACTTGATATTTTTACTCTAAAGATAGTCGTTTGGTTAACAAATTACACCATTATTTGTAGTTGAAATAAGATACCATCAGATACGGCAAGCTTCAATAATACCTGACATAGACCTAATAGTTGGAATAAATCAATCCATCAGATATATACATTGATGTCAATAGCAGCTAGCCATGATCAAAAAAAAGGTTCCAGGTTCTAATTGTGCCGATTTCCCATCATACAAGGATATACAAGCTTTATCAGGGTAATTTGGGTACCATTCTAGAAGTTATCATTGTATAAATATTCAAACTTTCTACCATCTAATAGCCTAAGCTTATTATACTGCATTGGTGACAAATGGAAGTTGGGTGATTAATCCATGCTTGAGTCTAAGCAAATTTTCAAAAAAACAAGCTAGCTGATATCTTCTCAATGTCAACTATGCATAGCTAAGAGTCTCCTATTACATGGAATACTAGTTTGCTGCATGCATGCGTAACATTGAGCGTTACCATCCATATTTGTCCGCTGATTAAATTAGTGCTACTATATATGAATTGCAATTATTTTGAAATCGTATTATCAAGTTCAGCGAGTGTCACAGCTTTAAAATAGGTTTCCCCAACTCAGCAATGAAAAATTTTAATATTTTCATCCGGATCCACCCCAATAAAGCTCAACAAAAACACCAGTAATACGACTGAATCTTTATCATCAGCTGAAATTCTACAAATTTCACTAATAATAGAAACATCCCATACATCTTCAATCCCACTCAATACATCAACCATTGTATCTGATTGTTGACATTCACCACAAATATTAGCGAGTGTAACAGCTTGTAACATAGCACTTAGTCTGAAAGCACCTGCTTTAGTTGTCATTAATTATACACTTGAAAGTTTGTTAAATTCGCTTTAGTTGATTTGATTCTAGCAGTAACATCACCAACAGTAATACCATAGCTTTACACATTTTATATGCTGTTCATGATTGCAACAATTGAATAAGCTCCAGTGTCACATTTAATTGTAATTAAATCTATAAACAAACGAAAAAACCAATTTTGACCAGTCACCTGCAGGGATCTTATAGGTACAAGAGCAGCAAACCCATGGCATGCATGAAGTACTGCAAGTAATCAGATAAGGTCGACCTAGAATTCTAGAATTCAATCCAGTCATTATCTATAGAATAGTTATAAGCTCTATATATATATATATATATATATATATACCATGCTATAGTTGCAATGGTGATATATCTTTTGATCAGATTTGAAGTGAAACACCCGATCGATGTTCCAGATCTCGGCGTGTGTGTATATATGGGTACAACTCAAATGGCACATCCCGATTAATTCAAATCCTAAATCTGGATCTCATCGATCGAGATCTGAATCTTAGACATCTAAAAGATTGCAATTAATTAATTGATGGATAGTGCATCCATGTATTGTCGTGGGTGTGTTTACTATAGAAGGTGATTAAAACAAACATCCAATCATACAGAATTTTAAATTTTATTCGCTCTTATAATTTCCTTAAATAAAATGGCATAAAGCCTACAAGAAGCGAATTAAATGCTTCATCAAACTGATGCGTCACCTCCCAGGTTAAATTTCAAAGAATTCGATCATCAAAACGTGTTTTTGATGTACAACATAAATAGATGTCAGTGGAGTAGCCGTCATGTCATGCAAAAAAAGTTATGGAAAATCTTGATAATATGACAAGTATCAGGTATGGAATGTTATTGATTATCAGCTTGGTTAGTTGGTTCTCTGGATAAACTTCACAGGTGTATAAAAGACTGTTCTGATTAAGGACTCGTATATATTGAAAAGTTCTATGACATAAGGTACCAAGTTCTATGACCCGTTGAGTTAGGATATTCTTGATCAAGCTGAGGAAGAAAAGCGCTATGTTGCTCAATATTAATTATATTATGTAATTATGATCCAATTTCTCAGTGCTTATAACAGACACACCTACACTTATATTACCATGGTGCAATGAAGACTGAAGAACAGGGCTTTTAAAAAGGTGTGTGATGAGATTTTCTCTTCTAATACCCATTCGAGTAGAATGCGTCGAGAGGAGGCATCGTGAACCTTGGATGATCTATAGGATCCAGATATGTAATGATTTGAAAGTTTATGTATATGTCATCACCAGCTTTAAATCCTTGAATGCGATCATTTTGATGGATGACAGCGTTCAAATGTTCAAGTTTATCAACTTCCAGTATACAGTAGTGGGCCAACTTCAATTGAGAAGCATCATTTCTGCTGCTTCATGATTGTGAGAGTGGGCTAATGAAAAATCAGTGTAATCCAGTCTCAACGCATGATAGCTTTTTCTAGTACGTACAAGCTTGTACAAGTTGTACAACTCGTTTTTAACCTTTCTTATGCAAAGAATAATTGTAGCTGCTGTGTACGTATGTATGTATGTAAACCCCTACTTACTCATAATAACTAATAGCAGTAATCTCTCTTATCATGTTACTTAAAAAGTTTTTATTAAGTGCAACGACTAAAGATTATCTCGGTCAGATAATTCAGGTAGCTCTACCAGCCTTAAGCTGTAATAAGGTTATATTGGAGGGGTTTTTTTTTTTTTTTAAAGTTATGCCTCGTATCGAAATTACAATGAAGTGGTGTAGTTTTCGGCTAAGTCGTTAAGCCTATACAGAGTACCGGGGTATCCTGCACCCTAAAAACATTTACCAACCCTAAACGACCTTTTTAAAAGAAAAATTTCCAAGTGGACCAAAGTTTGGGCATAGGTTCAGTTATATTTAGCAATTTCAACAGTTTGCACTATCGTTTTATTCAAAGAAACTTTGAATGTAGAAATATGATGGGGTACCGGTTGTTGTCCAATCAGCCCTCTAAAATAGATGTAGAAGAACCATTATAATTGTATTCAAAATTTTATGTATTCAAGATACAATTGAAATGTATGAGCCTCTCTATATGGAAACTTTTTTAGAATCATATTTATTTTTAGCTACCAATATCATTAACAAACCTTATTACAATAATTATATTTGTACATTATTATGGGTCTCACTTTAATACGTCCTATATACAATTGAGTATAGGCCAGATATTGGTACAGACTTTTAAAGCGATAATGTATTAGTTATTTATCCGATGGACCTAAAAAAAAAAAAAAAAAATCGAGTTAAGCCTTATTTTAGTATTGAAAAAAAAGTAGTGGAAGCACCTGGATGTTGTAGAATTTTTGGGCAATGATGCTTGAATTAGATCTTTGGCATTGGATAAACTATCAATGAGTGGAGCTCGGATACTCAAAATAATAATATGAAAAACCCATACATCAAATAAATATTTATCTAAGCATTCCTCCAGGAGTTTGCAGGTTATCTCTTTTATGGCATTAATTGATAATGTTGTGTTTGCGATATATAGTTTAGATTCTTTACGGTTTACCATCGGTTTTTGACAGCCTATAAATAATTGTTAAAACCAAAATTTAGGAACTCACTTATACTTATCGTATATATTTTTATTAGCCCACATTTTATACACCCCGTTTTACATATAAACATAACTCATGAATGTTCATATGGTATCAAGTTTGTTTATCATGATAGTGGAATGATGTATTACAACAAACTCAAGTTGCTATTTTAAAATTAATTAAGATCAAATAGAACCAAGACTTGCAGATAAAACCCATCTGAATTATTTTTTATTGAAGCATAGCTCAAGGAAGGCAGTTTTTCCCATGGTGCACTTATAACTACACTTGTAAGCTCAAAGGTTAAATTGAAAAAGTGTAATATAAAAAAAAGTACTGCATGCAATTTTCTATAGTAAGTTATAATGAGCCGTTCTCATCTCACCATCTTTCCCGCGCATCGTCGTATTAAAAAACTTATTTACTGCACATAACGCACCTCTATTGAATTCCTTACTTGGTGAGTTTTTACAGTTGTATTTTCTATTCCATCTTTTATTAAGAGCTATAATGGATATTTCCCCCCCAAAGTTCTATTAGAAATTAGTATATTAAAGTGTTCTATGTAATAAATAAGTTTTGATGAAAATTATAAGGTCTCATACCCGTGTTAAAGGTCTTCCTCGACTCAGTGTTTACTTGGGCAAGCAAACCTCGTATTTTCTCCTGAATTTCTTGTATTACTGGTACCATTGGTAGTACAACTTCGCAGTAATGCAAAAAAAAAAAAAATCTGCTTTGAATCAAAATTTTTAATTTAAATTTAAAAATGAGTCGAAAAAACGCGTATCAACTTTTTGTTTTTTTAAAAAAAATGGGGCTATAGTATACTAAAAAAAAAAAATTAATTTTATTGGTGCATGCAGGTGAAAAATGTCGACGACGACGCGGCATTGTAGAAGCTAATATTCTGCAGTAGTTCTTCAGTATTGTTGGATATTTTTAGCATCACAAAAACCAAAAAGCACATGCTCTATTCGAAACAAGTAAAAATAAACAGATTTGTTGTACTAATGAGAGGATATGAGTTGAATAAAAATGCATAGTACTGGATTGCACTAAAGGGTATTAAAAAAGTTTACTTGTAGAATTCAGATTTAGAAAATTCTGTATCCATGATATGTGAGTTGGTGGTGGTGAATCATGCTGGTGTATTTGTCTTGATAGGTGCAACATTTAATGTGGCTTTTGATGTAAATCTGATTTTTCATCTATTTTTGGTAATAAGAGGTGAAGATCTTTATAATCCCTTAATAAGAATCTTGATGATTAAAAATTAAGATCAGAAAATTCAAATTTGTGGCTCCATGAATTTCAAGGATTTGGTAGTTTGCTGCAAGTTGTATTTTTTTTTTTTTTAAAACGAGGTAGTTGTTTTGTGTGTATACTTTGTTAATTTAACGACTCGAGCTTGATGTTCTCAAGTATTGAGAAGGTTTGCTCTTTAATGATTTCGAGTCTGGGATTGATCTAGGATAATCTGTTTGTTTCGGCTGGGTTTGTTTGGTATATTGATGGTACTCTCGAGCTAAAATCAATGTTAGCATCTAAACAATTGACAACTCTAGCTGGTAATAAATTAATACTTACAATTTTTTCTAGCCTCATTGATTAATTGTTTAGTTCGACTGTCCATTATCGAATATTGTATTGATTTTGAGGTATGAATTAAATAAGTTTGCAAATAATAATAAAAAAAAATTGTAATAAAAAGTGGATGTAGTAAAAAAAAAAATTTATGAACATATAAATCAAAATAATGGAATATGATTATTTATTTATATATTTATAAAAAATCTCGTATTAAAAGTAATAGGAATTTCGAAATGAGGAACTAATAATAATAATAAAGAGTGTATTGCATTACAAGTCCGGGGCTCCTCGGGGGGTATGATCTTTAAATTATAATTTTTTTTTTCTTTTCCCTTTATTGATCATGCAAATCGTTAATATCGATTTCTCTTCCTCTTTCCAAGCTTGTAAGATTACAAATGTCTTGCAAATACCTCAAATCTGTCTATCATGGAAGCAGTATTTGTTTATACACAGTGTTTATGTCGGAATGAGGGTTCATCATGGAATTGTAAGTGCACGTTTTGATGTATCTACATTACATTGACAGGTAATTTAATGCTGTCTAATTTGCAGGTTTGTACATTTATTGTTCTCGATTTCTCAGTGTACCACTAGTTGGTGTGGCTACAGAACTTGCAGCATTATCAATATATTCTACAAAAAAAAAAAAAAAAAAAAAAAGCTCTATAAAGTTCATTAAATTACTAAATACTACTATAAACTAAATAATTCAAATAATTGGTTTAGGATAAATAAACGATTATAAATGCAGGTTTTTTTTTATTTTTTTTTTTTTTTTTTAATATAGCTTTGATGCTTTCCTTGTTGTGGTTTGCGTATAAATCAAATCATCCCTCGTTAAGTTAGATAGATCATGATGATAAAAAGCTTAAATTTTAATAGAAGGAAATTCCTCATCATAGACAAAAAAAATTATTGGTATTTATTGGTACCTCCTCATAATAATCATCCATCCTTGATGTATATCCCATGTTAATTAATTGAACCCTTCCAGTTCTATAGTTCTAGAATTTTTTTATCCGCATGATCGTGAGATGAGTAAAGGTACACGAAAAAGGCCGCCTTATTTTCACCAAGGATATGTAACAAAAATACTTATAATAATCTTAATGAAGCTGAAGAATGATGATGGAGTTCCGGAGTGCTATCTATAGTAATTGAATAACGCCCTTAATCCATTCGGCATCTACACAAGTAAGTGTATATCTTGGTATCCTAACACTTGAAAATGGCTGGAACATCGATTTCAGAGCATTAATAAAGTGAGATCCTGTGGAAGGGATATAGTGATGAGGTAGGGCTTTGACGTGCCAATGTGTCGACGTAAATTTTTTTTTTTTTTTTTACACCACTTGGTGATCTGCGCTGCCGAATCCATAAATAAATTCTTAGAACCCAGGAAAATGAAAAAAAAAAAAAATAAATAAATAAACACGTCCAAAAATCAATACGTGCATGAATTCTAATAGTAGGTAAAATTTTTGAGGATCGAATGGATATAAGCAGTTATAAAGCAACCTCTTTAAGAAAGGATATCCAAATCTTCTAAATTACAGTTCTGGCAGTAGTATAATTATCCTGACCTAATGCTAAGGATCTCGATATCTTCATCATTCTGTTCATCTTGCTCTTCTTCATCGAAAACTTCACCACTTGGATGGGTAATATTATTTGGAACTTCAACATCACATTCATGCTTTATTTCAACCACTTCAGTTTTATCCTCTTTTTCTTTATTTTCACTCTCAAAATTAAATTTGATACTGGTATTAATACTTTTAACAGATTCAACATCTTTAAATGAACTTGCAGAGCTTTGAATTGGTGATTTGATACTTTGTGGACTTTTAAAATCATTAGCCTCATTCTTTTCTTCTTCTTCTTCTTCAACAACTACACCAACATTTGGTGTACTATGATGATAAGAATAAATACTTGTAATTCTTTCTTGAGGTTCGATATATTCATCTTCTTCATCATCTTCATCATCATCTGTACATCCATAACCTGGGTAACCAGGAACATTTGGATACGGATTTGGATAAATTCTGGATCGAGTTGGTTTTTTCGGTGGTGGATTTCTTGCAACAAATGTATTATAATCAATAGTAGCTTGACCTAAATCTTGATTATAATTAGGATATGGTATGATAACTTGACCTCGGTTATTTCTTGGTTGTTTAAATTCCCAGAATTGTTTCCATTTTGTTGATCTTGATGAATTTGTTGATAATTCTATGCTTGAAGTTTGTGATTTTGGTGATGTTAGTTCCTCATATTCTTCGTCATCTTCCGGTGATAAAGTTGTTGTGGTAGATAATGATGATGTTGAATAACTATTTTGATGGGTATTAATTGTATGTGTGTTATTATTATTATTATTAGTAGTAGTAGAAGTATGAACGATCGATCCTGATTTCACTGTTAAATTATTAAAATCAAATGTTGATGGTGATGGTGGGATCGATCTTGGTGTGCTGGTTTGTAGTTTACTGTTATTGGTATTACTGTTGATAAAAGTTAACTGTTGTGGTGATCCAATCTGTGATGTATCTCTTTTTCTTCTCTTTTTTGTAAATAATGTTGAAAATGATAAACTCGAATTTGTTAATGCCATGCTTTCTATTCTTTTTTATAATTATATAACACTAGTTTTTAAGATTTTTTTTTTTTAAAAAAAAGATAACAAAATAAAAGGATATAAGGCGAACGGAGCGTATTTATATCTTTCTACTTGATAAATTCTCATTTTGGCTGTATGTGCGGTACATATGTATAGTAGATTTTGAGAAATTCAGGAGGTTGAATAAATAATAATTTTTTTTTTTCCTGCTATTTAGCTGCCCGACATTTTTTTTTTTTTTTAGCACCAAAATTTAAAAAAAAAAAAAAAATGCACAGAGGTTTTTGTTATGCATAATTCGTTCATCTAGATTCATGAAAATGTAGAATTATCCTTGAAAATTATAGACTGCTCAAGCTTATACTTATACTTATACTAATATGATCTGCTTGTATTGGCATTATTTTTTCAACATAACATCCAGGCAAGTAACAGCAATATTTTGTGGTAAACCAGTTGTTTAATATCAATGGCCATTTTAAATCCTGCTGAACTAGAAAATCTCACCATGATACTTATTCGAGGTGCTACCTACTTCTATAAAGCAATAGAGAACTCAAACAAGGTGGTTGAAAACAAGAATCATGATGGATTTCTTTACATGATCCCTGTCCAAGCTACATATTATAATTAATGAGCACTGCATAAAACCTACATCATCTTAAGCTTAAAGTTTTTGATATAATTCACTCACACCAACCTGAGGATCCTGCTTTGTCGACGAATTGCTTTACGAAGATATATGTATAAAAATTCAACTCAGCTGGCCAATAGTTTTAGCTTGTAATATTACACTCGACAAACTTGAAATTGAACATGAACTGATTTTTTTCTTTTCTCTCGGATAAAAAAAAAAAATTTGTAAATTGATTGATTCCTTAGTACGAATGTTTCGGTGGTTTCGAATCATGTACAATCATGCAGCACCGTTATGCTGGCCTGTTGGGCACGTTGAGGATTTCAATGTACAAGTACAAATCACCAAGTTAAAATTTTAACCCTGTTGCTGTGGTGAATAGTTCAATTGAGCTGTCCATAGCTCACATAATGAAGCCTTCAATTTTATTATAACGAACTATCCTGAATTTTTTGAATAAGGATTTCTCAAATTTTGAATATATAGTGCTTAAATTTTTATTAGTTCCATATGGGATAGGGATGGTCCTAAATCATTGCTTTAAATCGAATGGTACCAGCCTTGATTAGTTTAAGGTTGATTAAGCTCATGGTTATAAGTTAACGATTGGTGAAACTGGAAAAGATCCATGTGATTGTTAAAACCATCGTACATCAATAATTGGCATATATATATAACAGAAAAAAAATCATTGCAAGGTCTGAAAAAGAAAAAAACAATAGAAAACCCCATTTGAATGATTCAGGGATATGGCCAACATCCTTTATAAAACTTAATATTAACTGAAGATTCAAACATCGTTACCATAACTGCATTAAAATTACTTGAAGAACTTGAAATTCTCAGTGTTATTGTTGGGTTCTTCTTGCAATAATCTTGAGTGGCTGGATCAGGGACAAAATACTCATGTCTTGTAGCTTTAACGGGTTTCTCGTTAAGCAGTGAAGATTCTTTAGGACAAACTACTAAGTTTTCTAGTTTGAGAACATCGCTTGACCAAACTCTTTGAATTTCCCCAATCCATCTGATAGATTCAGTGCTTTTTTTTTTTTTTTTTTTTGAAACATTGTATCTCAATTATTCTTAGCAGGACCTGAATTACATTAACAAGTACTGTTTAACCCTTACAATTCAAATAATTCAACTATAATCTCCACGGGAGTGAACTTACGCCAGCATATAAATTATTTTCTGATCATCCTAGGGCTTATAATTCTTCCAAAACTAGCAACCCCTTTTGCTTTTATTTAATTTTCATGAACTTTTAATGGTGATATGATATTATCCAAGCTGTTACTCCAGTATACATATATATATAAATTGAGTTTAATTTAGATACAAAAGGTTTAATAAAACACCTTATTATAATAATGTTTTATAAAAATATGAACATCCGATGAAGGCAGCATCCAATTCTTTATAACGCACAACTACCACCTGGTACCATATTTTATACGGTATACCGATTAATTTTTAGCAAGGATCCCTGCTTATTAGAATTTGTATGAATGATTTTAATTTATTTCTCTTGTCGAGTTAATTATGATGATTCCTTGATTTGGTATTGGTATTGGTAAGCTCAGGTAAGAGTGGGTCATCCGGGATGCAAACAAACTTCTCCGTTAGAAAAATCAGATGAGGTGTACAGCAGTTTATGCATGTTTAATGCAATACAATATTTTTTGGTAGAAGATACATAATTGACCAAGTGCTTCTATTCGTTCCACAATTGCAAGCAATAAATGTACATCCGTATTGTCTAAGCTTGTCAAGACCAGGGTTCAGATAATTTTTGAGACCACAATTGATGGGTCGATTGATTACAATGGTAACGCCTTTCTAAGTTTTAAAAAGACATCCTTCAAATTCAGCTTGTTTTGATTTTTTTTTATCTATTCTTTATTAGCTTGGATTGATGGAGAAAAACTCGCTTAAAAAAATACATTTATTTTGCGAGTTACAATATGTCATGAGTGATAATACTCTAAAATTTGAGCTCTGGGAGTAAAGAAACCCTGAGATATATTGTACTTGCTTACGAAAATTCTTATAACTGTACATAATCAAGCAGCAGCAGCAGCATTTTCCAAAAAATATACAAGTAATATACTGTTTCTATACATCCGAATATTAGCACTGCAACTTCAGCATTATAAAGTTCAATTAATTAAATATTTGCAATATACCCCTGAAACTTAAAAGTACACAGAACTAGTACAGTGTAGTATTTATATTCTAACTTATAGAAGCTCTAAATTCCTCAAGTTATTCAAAAATTAAAGGATACAGTATCTGGAAGAAATAAGGCAAGCTTTTGAATCTGCATGTAATGAGAAGAGCATTTTCTCTTTGATGCTTGGTCGTTTCTATTTAATGAGTTCATGCGTAGAACTAAGGTTAATTTAAAAGATTCTAAATTGTACTATTATACGTGTGCATATACATATGAGAATATTATATACTTGAGCTACATTTATAAAAGTAGTAATATTTTTTATATTTAACCTTTAATTTATTATAATTACTTACATTTAATAAGTAATAAACTATATCTACAACATTTTTATTATATAAGAGAATAGTATAATTGGTAATGCAGATGACTTCAATTTAAATTACCTATTGTAGTGTCAATATACCAATATGTACATAACTAATAAGTTGGTTAATTAATCCTTATCATATTATCATGAGTAAATCTATCCTTGAGTTTATAATCACGATAGTTTTCAATCCAGGGGCTTCATATTGCAATGAAGAGGATTTATCATAATTATAGGTTCTTTGTTATGAACTACCAGTTGCGTATCTGAGCTATAGTTGGAGGGGGGAGTTCTATAGCTATCGTCAGTATTTTTATGTTTTGTACTCTTTTATTTGTTCCGTTTTTCTATAGACAATAGTTATTCATTGAATTAGTTTTTACTCTACTTTATTATACTCTTATCTAACACTTGATTAACTATTCTGTTGAAGAAGTTATAAAAAGGATATACTACAGTTACAAAAGTGCCAATTATAAACCCACAAACTACCAAGTACGTACCAACCTGGTAATTAAGCACACAGTGATGGATATATTTGTAAGATGTTCATTATCATGCAATAACATTTAAACAATTATGCTTATAAGATGCAAGGTTATCCTGGGCTGGGCTGGTATTATATATATTCAACACATTATTGGTAACTGCTGCTCATGAATAATCCCTGGAAGTTCCAGTACTATGGACCGTTTTGTTGATCTTATTGTTAACCGTTACACGGCGTCCTTATAGACATGTGGTAGAAATGTGTAAAAGATAATATATAGTCAGCCTTGTTATAATATTATCATGATTATATCTATAGGCACAACTACATAAATATATAGCCTGACGGTAGATCGCATGTATGGATTACTCTGACTACTGTCATGGTATAAATTACACACAGAAGGGAACGTACCAATATGTTTCTGATCTCACTAAACATAAGTACGCCTCATTTATACATATAGATAGGCTTATAATAATTAGTTTGTTCTTCACAACACACATGAGTTCAAATAAATTAAGTCCATACAATATACGTACGTACAACACGCACATAAAAGACCTCGAGGAGTTATAAATTATGCATTAAAACCTGCCATGGATTTGGGGGCTATAGGCAGAGGAACAATATCGGTATTAATTGAAAAAAAAAAAAAAAAAAAAAAAAAAAAAGAATAAATAATAAATTTGAGAAACACTATAAATTATAAAAAATCTCATTAATTAAGGAATCAATGTATTTCTAAGTTGAGACCCAATTAAAGCACCCAAAGGTGTATTTAAAACAGTTCTAGGTAAACTAGAAACAGTATCTGGTATACTCTTATCAACCAAAAAATTGCAAACAGTTTCAGTAAAATTATTACAATTATGATCAAACAAATCATATTTGGAAGCAGCAAATTCATCATTTAAATCGTTTAAATATTCCTCGAAAATTTCAGGTGGAATACTAGTTTCACCCATATCTATAATTTCTTCTGGGTAACCATGATGTGAAGCACCTGGTATAACTTTTTGAATACCTTGACCATAATAATACTCCAAATTATTATAAACTATGCTTGTATGATATATTGCATGAAGCTCTGTCCCTAGTAATTGTTGTGACATTGATCTGGCTAAACCTTTTGATAGATCGTAAACGTAAAGTTTGACCGGAAATGTTAATTCATCGTCACTCATTGTTTCTTTTTATAATCTTTTCTATAATGTATCGAGGGGGGTAGTTAAAAGGTGAGTGTAAAAGTTTGATTGTTCAATTGATCTATGCTCTATTTTTTTTGTTGAATGAGAGAGGAGAAGTATGGGGGTATTTTATATTATAATAATGGTGGCAAAAGAAGGATAGTTAAGTTTGTTTACAAATTGCGTGGTTTTGATCTCCATTGCAATGGGGATAATATAATGTTAATTGTATTTCTTAACCCCGTCTGTAAAATTGTCTTTGTGGAAGCCTTGGGAAAAGAAATCGATCGAGCGCCACTGGATCTTAGTAACAAAAACATTATGTAATCATTTGCGGCTGAAACATTTGTGAGGCTTATTTCGGAATTAGAAGACAGCTCGGGATCTCGCATCGATGCATGATAAAAAAATGGGGATTATTTTGTTAGAGTGATTATGAACTAGTCTTGTACTATTTCGTGACTTAAAAGTGATAGTGCATCTATGGAAAAATGACTATATGAACAGTTGATAGGAGCTACCAGGTCGTATCATAAGACGTCTACTAGTACTTTAATGTTATTTCATAGCCCTTCTCCAGGCCGCCAATAATCACCATACATTTGAGCTAGCTTTTTATGGTGACTAAGAAGCACTTCCAACTAGCTAGTTAGCTATATACCATAGATATAGCACTCTGGACTTGATAAATAATGTGTTCTAGTCTAATCATAACCATTACAGTCAACGGCATTATTATTGCTATCTCAGTTGGAGCTTGATCACAGTAGTATGAAAATTTTAGGATAATTCATCATACGCATAAATGGCCACTTTTATATCTATATTTGAAGAATTTTATATCCTCCATTATGATCGGGTTGGTCATCATGTATATAATAACAACCAGTACTGCAACCTTATAGCACTGGGATGTTTTACAAATCTAGCAAAACCCTCAGAATTTAAATAGGCTGAATTTGATAACAAGCTAAAACAATGCATATTGAGTTTAATGGAACAAGTATATATATTATGAACTTAATTTTTGTCACCTTATAGTATACTTTGAAGGATACACAGTACGTAAAATGAGGATCCGCTTCGTACCTAGTATTTAAGCAATAAACAAGCTTGGTAATTTCATAATAATGTAATTTCAGTAAATAAAACTAACCAAAATGGGGCGAATTTTGTTAGTAATCACCAAAATGAGAACCCAGCCAGTATACTGTAGTCATTTTAATGGTTGTTCCTATAAAAAGTTTAAAATACTTCAAAAATTCACCACTCTATTAAAAATTTCTTAAGTGTCTGATGATGATGTTGGTGATTACTAACAAAATTCTGCCCAACCACCATATTGCAATATCACTTCTACCATGGTGCACTGAATTCAAGGAGTAATCTCAACCTTCTATTTTTATTTTTGTACCTTTACGCGATCGGATCTTTAAATCGAGCCCAAACAAGATTATCTCTCACTGTAACCTAAATTCTTTAAGGCAAATTAAACTTTCAAGTCATGAAACCCAACCACCTAATAAACTTTTTTGGAACCTTACATAATGTGGTAATTTTTTAAAACTTCCCGTTATCTGCCTGCGCCGCCTTCCCATGGTGCACCCACCCGCCACATGACAGCCTTCCTTATGAACACAAAGGAGATATAAATACGCCTGTTTTTCCTCGAAATTTTTTTTTTTCTCCCTCCTCATTACAACAACCTTTTTTTATTACAAACTACACAAAGTCCATTTTCTTTGACTAAGCTCGAAAATGGGTATCTACAAGACACCTAATTTTTTTTACTAACCAAACAGTTACTAACACAGTTATAAACCATTATTATCAAAAACACTCTCATTATGGAATTTATTTTTTATCAAATTTTGTCAACAAGCTGAACTAACTTTTTAGAAATTTTTTTCAATACCTTCTACTCTCTATTTTGTTGTTTTGATACCCTTTTGTACTAACTAACCAGACTTTAGGCCACGTCAACCAACTTTCTCTAGCACTACCAACCAATAATTACCAGCGTCCATCAGATCTTAAATTAAGAAGTTTGTCTCGATTTTAACTAACGTATATCTCCAAAAGCAACTAACTATAGATACCTTTTTATTTTTCTCCTATTATGGTAGATTTTTTTTTAGATAAACAGTTTTCTTTATTTTCGACGCGATACGTTTTATGACTTATGATTCATCATATCAACCTTTTAATGTTTTAATGATCCAGTCGCATTTGTATTACTAACCAAAGTTTTGTAACGCGCCCGACTAACCTAGCATACCTTATTTATTCCAGCTAATACTTTTATTACTTTCCATGATGCTTTATTTTTAAGAATACCTTTATATGCTTTCAAATTTTTTGATGTTTAGATTTATTATTTAATTCCAGTAGGATTTTGTCTTTTCCAGCTAGTTTATTTTTATGTATTTATTAAGGATAACACTGGAGTGCTAGAGAAGTTGAGTTTTTTTTGTATTTTTAAAATTGGGGAATTTGGGAAGAAGGAGTTATCATTCAACAATTTGAAGGTTTTGTGGATTATTTTTTGGAGATTGTTTATGTTTTTGAGAGTTTTGATATTGAAGTTTTTTTGTTTTGAGAGAGATAATAATGGTTTGTGTTTTGTAACTGGGTGGGGCTTTAAGTGAAAGTTAGGTAAAGTTTTGTCACTGTCCATTTCGAGTTCTTAGTTGTTGATGGGTTATTGTGTAGTTTTATTAATATATTGTTTTGTTATTATTTTTGTCATTACTTTTTTCATTATTTATTGTTAATGTGTAGTCTGAAGTTGCATTTTCAACTATATATGAAGGATTTAAATAGTGTTTGTAAAACTGGGGGGTATGCATCCTTAGACCCTAATAACTGCATTTTATAATATCGTTTTTATAATCAATATATGGATGACAAAACACATTTCAAAAGGCTCAACTCTATAGTTGTAGTCTCATTATAAGATGCTTGTCATGTAACAGCAGTTCAACAGCTACCAGACAACACAAACACTCAGTCCTTTTAGTACAATAATTCACTATACCACACAAACTCATTCATTCAAACTTACTATTCTGCAATAAACTTACACTTGTGCATGGACCCCGTGCACCTGAATTCAAGTTAACGTACTGGTCAGAACACAGTCACAACCATTCCAAATTATTCACGATTACATTTTTTCTCAAACATTTGATAAAAGGTCGCCAGTAGAAAAGTTTTTTTTTTCTTTGAAACAAAAGCTTTAATCAATAAAATAACTCGAGAAAGATGTGGAGAAAAGCTGGCTTTTTTTGTAAATTCATGTCTTTGAGTTTTGATAATGCTAAACCTGACAGCTGGTTAGGTATGGTAGTGCATTATTGCGAAACAACCTCAAGCTTGAATTTTTTTTTAACTAGGGTTCATACATGTGGGCGGCAAAGGTATCCTACAGCTTGAGTGGAGTACACAATATCCATATATACAAGAAAGCACAGACCAGTTTCGTGGTGAGTTTATATGGAGCGGGTTGGGATAGTTGAATAAGTGATTAGGGTCTTCTTGGAGTATTTAGAGGTACTAAATAATATGGTAGTTTTAAAATATTTATACAACCACGGCCGCTCATACTCATGGGGCTAGATATATTTGTACAAGTACAAGTACGCGTACGTACTTGAGGATTATTGATTTCAAGGTAGATCCATTTATAAGGTTAATTAGTTACAACTTTTGTAGTTATAATCTCTCTGACTTTAGTAGAAAGTTTGAGCAAATATGATATATCACATAACAAACATCCGCCCCATGATATCGATCTAAAGATCAAAAATATTTCAAGTGGTCGACCCCCCGGATGGATAAAATGATTCAATTAGTCCAAAAGTTTTTGATACATTACATCAGAATAATGACTCGATCGTAGAAACTTCGGTGCACCCCTTAACTTATTGAGTAGTCCTACTTTTTAATTCATGGCCACCCTTTATATAATATATATGAATGCAGTGATAAAAAAGATCAAAATAATTTATTCCCGAACGATCACCGAGGACCCCCCATCAAGCTTCTATAGCCGAGAATACTCCATCGTTGTTCAAACATGCTCCAAAAAACGAGTATACTCATCATTCTTTTCAAAAAATATCAAACCATTCGAAAGAATAAACTTTTTGAATAAAAACACATACATGTATCCATAGTTCACAGAACATCTTGATACTAATTGGATTATAGAGTTTCGTTATCAGAATAATTGTAGTAGTAGTAATATCGGCCCATTTAAAGTTCCAAAACGCGGAATATTGTCCTCCTTAATTAAGTGTGAAAATGCTGCTTGGAGCAAATCACGGTTTAAACGTTTTTCCGCACTCCACCTTTTTTCCAGCAGAAATTTCATATGGAGAAGCAAATGGTTTTAGCGCGGCGGGATCGTTTTTTTTTTTTTTTTTTCCCTTTTGACTCCAGTTTTATAATTATATAAAAGAATTACACTTCTCGTTATTGGTTGATTTGTTTATCTTTTGAATCCTTTTTTTTTTGTACCATTTTTTTTTTCAACTCACCACTCTCTCAATAGTATCAATAATATCAATAGAATCAAAGAGTGTGAAAGAATGTTGTCACTTCGAATTAAAGCAACTACTTCTACAATCAGATTAACACAATGTTATCGACTGAATCAAATAACCAAAAGATTTAATAGTAGTATAACTCAAGAACCAAGAGAAGCAGATGAAGTGGATGTTTGTATTGTTGGTGGTGGGCCAGCAGGGTTGGCAGCAGCTATTAAACTAAAACAATTGGATATGGAAAATGGCGATGGAGAAATGAGGGTTGTTGTATTAGAAAAAGCTGGTGATATGGGTGCTCATACAGTATCTGGAGCAGTTTTGGAACCAAGAGCATTAGATGAATTATTACCAGACTGGAGAGATGATCCACCTTCACCATTAACTAAAGTAACTAGTGAAGGTATGAAATTTTTAACTTCAAAATATACTGTTCCAGTACCAGAACCACCACAAATGGTTAATAAAGATAAAAATTATATTGTTAGTTTAAATAATACTGTTAAATGGTTAAGTGAAAAAGCTGAAGAATTGGGGGTTGAAATATATCCAGGAATTTCAGTTAGTGAGATGTTATATGATGAAAATAATAAAGTTAAAGGTATTGCAACGAGTGATATGGGATTGGATCGAAATTATGAACCAAAAGATTCATTTGTTAGGGGTATGGAATTTCATGCAAAAGCTACTTTATTAGCTGAAGGATGTCATGGTTCATTAAGTAAACAAATTATTAGAAAATATAACTTGAGAGAAAATAGTGATCCTCAAACTTATGGATTAGGTATTAAAGAAGTATGGGAAGTTCCAAAAGATCAATGGAAAGAAGGATATGTTGGTCATTCAATGGGGTATCCATTAAGTAGTGATGTTTATGGTGGTGGATTTCAATATCATTTTGGAGAAAATTTAGTTTCTGTTGGGTTAATTGTTGGATTAGATTATTCAAACCCTTATATCTCACCGTATCAAGAATTTCAAAAAATGAAACATCATCCTTATTATTCTAATGTTTTGAAAGGTGGTAAATGTTTATCATATGCTGCAAGAGCTTTGAATGAAGGTGGATTACAATCCATTCCAAAACTAAGTTTCCCAGGTGGGGCATTAATTGGTGCTACTGCTGGGTTTATGAATGTTCCAAAAATTAAGGGAACTCATACCGCGATGAAATCAGGAATGTTATGTGCAGAAACTGTATTTGAATGTTTAAAAAAGGATTCAACTATTTTTGAAGATTATGATAAAAAATTAAAGGAATCATGGGTTTATGAGGAATTAAATGAAATTCGAAACGTTAGACCATCTTTTTCAAATTTACCAGGTAAATTGAAATTATATGGTGGATTAATGTGGTCAGGTTTGGATACTTTATTATTAAAAGGTAGATATCCTTTAACTTTACATCATAAACATACTGATGCAGAATCAACCAAATCAGCTAAAGAATATAAACCAATTGATTATCCAAAACCAGATGGTGTATTATCATTTGATTTATTAACTTCAGTTGCAAGAACCGGTACTTATCATGATGAAGATGAACCAATCCATTTAAAAGTTAAAGATTGGAAAGCTCATACTGAAGCTTGTTATCCAAAATTTAAGGGGGTAGAACAACGATTCTGTCCTGCAGGGGTTTATGAATATATTGAAGATTCATCACAGCCGCATGGTGTAAGATTCCAAATTAATTCACAAAATTGTATTCATTGTAAAACTTGTGATATTAAAGTACCAACTCAAGATATTGATTGGACAGTTCCAGAAGGTGGTACTGGTCCAAAATATTACTTGACCTAGAAAAAAAAAAAAACTCTTTAAATTTTGAAGGGGTTCATAATAATTTATTCAAATACTTTTACATAAAATCATAATAATAATAAAAAAAAAATAAAAAAAAATTCGTGTAATAAAAAAAATAATAACTAAGCTACCCAAATTGATACCATATTATTATCAACTTGTTGTTCTAATGCCATTTGAATATCTTCATCACTATTGATTGAAACAAAATCATCATCTTCATCTTTATATTTAATTCTCAAAGGACAAGGCGTCTGTTTCCCACAAAGTCGAATTTTTCTTTCAATTCTTTCTAATAATTGTACAAAAGTAATAGTTTCTGGTACCATAATTAAAAATGAATCATCCAAGAAATGTAATTTAACTTTCAATTTATTAACTGTTAAAGTAGAAGTTCCTGTTGTTGAAACAGATCTCCCACCTGCAGTTGTTGAAGATGAAACAGTACTTGAAGTCCCATTTGATGCTGTTGAATCTTGTGAATGTGAATGATGATTTGCATGATGATTACTATTATATCTTTGAGTAGTTGGTGGTTGATAACCTTCACTTTTAATTCTTGATGCCTTTGATTGTGGTAAAGGAGGTAAAGGTGGTACACTAGTATTTGTTGATGAATATTCAGGTCTAATTAATGGATTGAAACTTGGGGTACTGGCACTTCTACTTCTTGTTGCTGCTGTATCTATTGATACTTGAGATCCATCGCGACTTGATTCACTAATTTTAAATGCATGTAAATCTTCACTCATTGTACCAATCATACCATTATGTGTATTATTATTATTATTACTACTAGGAGCATTAGTAAAATATGACCCATTACTCATTGCTCTTGTTGCCATATTAGTACTACTATTATTATAAGATTCATATTCATCATCTGATCCATCATCATAAGTAGTGTGATTAACACCATTCTGTTCTTGATCTAATTGTTGTTGTAATAATAATTGTTCATTTTTTAATAATTCGGCAGTTTCATGATATCTTTCAACCATTCTTTTAATTGTAGTTTCCCATTGTGTCAAAACTTCTTCATGTCTAAATCTAATATCAAAAAATCCTGTATCACTTTGATCATCTTTACCCCATGAAATATGCAAAAAATATCCATCCTTTTTTGAAACAGCAACATTTGTTATATATGCCATATAAATTCTACCTTTTAATACTAAACTTGATCGCTTTGTATTATTAATTAATTGTTGTTGTGATTTCTTTTTACCACCTAAATTCATACCCTTTTTAGTTGGTTGAGCTTCTTTACAACATAAAATAATATTTTCAAATAAATATAAATGATATTCTCTTTCAAAACCAGTTTTAACAACAGGAAAAGTACCTTCATGTAATAATTCACCAAAATCATTCAAATCATGACCTCTCCAATCCCTTAATCGTTGTTTTAATTGTTTTAAAATAATACCATTTTCAACTTTTCGTTGTGATTCATTAACATTTGATGTGATTCTTTTAATAGCTTCTAATCCATTAACCAATTCATCATAATATTGCCAATCTTCTGGTGTATATTTAACCATTTCTCTTAATAATAATGGATATTTACAAATTCTTTGAATTGGTTTTATTAATATACATGGTAATTCATAACTTGGTTCTAAAATATTGGCAAATTCCATCAATTTATCATATTCTTGGTTTGCAATATCACAAGCATTTTGTTGATTTAATGAATAACCTTTATAAACATCAGATCCTTCTTCCATAATTTCAAATAATAACCCAACACGTTGTTCTTTTGATGGTAACGTTGCATTATGTTCCAATCCAATTAAAAATCTTCTTTGAAAATCAACCAACGTATTTAAATTTGGAAATAACGCATGAATAGTATCTGCTGATAAAATTCCTGAATTTGATAATGTTTGTTGATAATTATATAAAATTTCCATATCCTGAACAAATTTTCTTTCAGTATTTAATAATTCTTGCAAAACTTTATCCCGTTTATCTTTTGGTTCTATATCTTGGAAACTAGTTAATCCAGCAGCCGGTGGGATCAACCCACGACTTTCTAGTTCATCCAATAATAATTCTAATGTATGAATAACCTATTTTTTTTTTTGTTAGTTTTTCTTCTTTTTTTCTATAAAACATACTTTTAATAAATCACTTGTATTGTCAGAAAATACATTTGAAATTGTAAATAATTCTGAATCAGAATAATTTAATTCAGATTTACAACCTTGGACAAAATCATATACAGCTCTCTTTGATTGTTTAACATCTTCTGGTAAATTAGCTTTTAATAACGCGTTTGGTTCCAAAACATTAAATAATGCACATAAACTTGAACCCAACCTTATAAATTCCCATATAAAAGTTACTGGATCGATTTTTGTTCTCTTTTGATGATCATTTAATCCATTTAAACTTGTCGTTGACCCAAAATTAATAGATTTTGTTGAACTTGCTGAATATCTAGAATCATTTTCTTCATAACAAGCTTCAAGATATGGTTCTAAACCTGATACTGTTCCTAAACGTTCTCTGATTAACGCGCATCTATGATATAAAGAATTTGCAATATCAGCAGGTTGATTTGATATAAAATTTATTGGATTTGCTGTCATTACTGATGGACTGGTAATATTTGATGAACTATTATTGGTGCTATGAATGTTAGTATTGGCGGTGCTGGGTTGTCTATTATGAGTATTTATTGGTGGTAAATGGTTAGTAATAATAGTTGATTGAGATCCTCCTGATGAATTTCTGGTAGGAATAGATCCTGAAAATGATGAATAATGTTGTAAACGCGGACTACTTTTACTTCTTGGTGTAATACTTTTATTTATAGTAGTATTGGTAGTAGTCGTTGTACTTGATGTTGGTGTTGGTGCTGGTGCTGTTGTTGGTGTTGGTGTTGGGGAAGGAAATGTCGAGTGGTAACTAATAAAAGAAGCGTTTGTAGATGTAGAAAAGGGGGAACTAGAATTAGGAGAACGAATATGAATATTTCCCAAACTATTATTATTATTTGGAATATTATTATTGTGACCGCCAGGTTGGTGGTGGGAATTTGCACTAAAACTAGTTGTTGGAGAAGCGGTGATCGGAGGAGAACCGTTATTACTAAAATTTAATGAAGAAGGAGTAACGTGAGAAAAAGTATGTGCATGATGTGAAAGATGTGTATTTAGATGATGAGGAGCCGGTATAGGATTCCCACCAATTGATGCACTATGGCTTGGTGAACGATGTCTATTTGCTGATGATGGTTGAGTGGTTGGTGTAGTTAGATTTGGACTACTTGATGAAATTGAATGTCCATGAAATGGCATTGGTACACTCATATTCATTTTTTTTTTTTTTTTCTTGCTTTTTTAGTCTTGTTTGAACAATTTAGTGAGTTTTGTAATCCTAGTTAGTGTATTATTTTGTGATCTCAATAGCGCTAATAAGTTCTTTTTTTTTGCTAATGTTTTATTCAGGGCTACTTTTAGGGGTTTTTTAGGTCCCGTTTGATCAGTCTTTAATATGTAAACGATCGAAATAACTATCTGCCTATCAATTCAATTACTCGATTATAAATAATGAACCTTTTTGAAGTTTGATGGTATTTATTTGTCGTTATTTTTTTTTTTTTTTTTTTGATAATAATATAAATTAAAGATAATCAAAAAGTTGTAATCAAGAAAGAACAAATTTCAAAAATAGGTTTTCTTACTACTAAAGAAAAGAAAAAAAAAAAAAAGAGAGTTTAGTCTATTTCAAACAGCGTCTATCAATCATATACTGTATTGGATTATTCTACAACTTTTATTTTGAAATAGTTTAAAGCCACTATAGAAATGGCTATAATGGTGGATTAGCAATGCTTGAAGTATAAAGTTTTGCAATTCAAGCGGCAATAAAACGACCCTATCGTCAACTATGTATAAGCGAACATCGTCTAAAAAAAAAAAAAGTGCATAAAAAAGAAGTTCCAAATCTTGTACAAGTGCGCGTGTATCAGTTTTTTTCACTAAAAAAAAAAAAAAAAAAACCGCTTAAAATTTTCAAAGCGCGAAATAGATTTAAGGTTTACTTTTTTTTTTCTTTTTGTATATAATTTTTTTTAAAGGAGGTCAAACTTGTTCAAGCTGACGTTACTCTTCTTGCTTACAAGTGCTTGAATCAGAATCCGTTACTGTATTAACCAGTTCAAGCGCAGTCGTCAGCGTGGGTGGTGCAGTGCAGTGCACACCACCATGGTGCACCACAATTAACCACCACTACACTACACTACTTGATTGTAAGTACAAGCTTGTACGTTGGCTTATGCAGCATGCATATTGGGCCAGCGTAAAAATGTGCTGACTAGGCGCACCACCGTTCCACTTTTTTCTCAAGGATTAAAAAATTTGATTGGGTGAAATTTTGCTTTTTTTGGGCATTTTTTTTATAATTAGCAAAACGTTGCCCCTCAGCAGAAAAGGATTCTGTTACTATTACAAAAAGTAGAATCGATCGATCGTGATCGAACGATGTCCCGAGTTTGTTCACTCAAACCCTTAGCAAAAGACTTTGTTGAAATTTTATTTCATCCACGCGCGCTTGAAGAGGATCATAGAAGATGGGGCTTGTAATTTATCTTGGTATTGAGATTTTCAAATGGACCTTGATGTCACAGACTACCATATGGTGTCCCCAACTTCTAATCTCACATTACAATACTAGGTAGAAAGGTTTTTAAGAATTCAAAACTGAAATTTACCAGTGCACCAAAGTGATAATTAGGAGAGGAAAAGCTAAACATCAATTGGGCTAAAAAAAAAAAAAAAAGTTCTACAAAATTGGTTTCTATAGTAGAGTTTATGCAAGATGTGCTGATTCTTACAAGTGCTTTTCAATCAGACTCGCTATACCAGGATAGTTTCCATAGCTATTTCTTCAAACGTTTTTGTGGATCTATGTACAACAATTCATTGATAATTTAAATATACATGTATGTATCCATGACATATGGATATATAGAATCCTTAAAGCTATAGAACCGGTAGCTGTAGCAGCTTGAAGAGGAAAATGCATGAAGAAGAAAAACCCGTTAAATTTACCATCTATCCACGGAGTGTCCATATACCCATATATATAGCTCATTTGGAGGCTAATAAGCAATTTCAATGTACAATTGCACGCTTGCTTTTTGATGCATTGATTGCAAAATACTACATTAATTGAAATCTTGACGAAAAAGAAAATTATCAATTTGGTGACTTTTAGCTGTTATTGTTAATCTTTCATATATATCCATTCAAGTTTGTTGTGGTCACTCAATAATATTGAAGCTGAGAATTTATAAAGGGTTTTTTCATAAAATAGTTTGTTAATAGCTTTGTATATTAAAAACTATAGTGCATTGAAATATTGCTCACTGGTTGATGTATGAATAGTCTAAATTTGTTTAATTGAGATGGATGATAAAGCTATATAGCATTTCTGATTGAATGAAGATAGAACTGAAGCCTCAATAATACGTATCAATCCTGGATGGTCCCAACTTCTAATTAAGAAAGTAAGGGGGAATAACAATATCTAAACCACCAGACATGTGTTAAAGTGCTCTTGTCGAAACTTTTTGAGTAATTCAAAAACACCCTCCCGTGGCTCAGGTCTCACACAAAGTTGAACCCTTGAAATTCTCATCTTATGTCAGCTTGAATAAGAAAAGTGTTGGGTGGTACTTACAACCAGCGCTGTCTATATCCGATATATATAGATCTCGATCGAGTCGAAAACCGGATGAACTCAGAACTTTCCTTACAATACAATATCTTTCATCATTCAGAGAACTAATTGAGACTACTTCAAATACAAAGAGGATCAGTTTAAAGAAGTACAAAGATACTTTTTCAATCACATTGAATGGTTAACAATTTTAAAGAGTTTGATCGTTAAGTTATTAAATACAATTGATGCTTGGTATGGTAATTAAAGTTAAATCAAGGGGTCGGTTAGTCAAACTTTGATTAATTCTCAATTTCAGTTATATGAGATTCAAATTCTGAAAATGACACAGTGACAGATTACTAATTGTATTTGTTCATTATGTATAATATATATGATGGTGTAGTATCCTATATAGGGGATACATGATGTTAATTACATGAAGCGAAAAATTTTCAAATATTCTCAATTGACGCTGCAAAATAATTACTTGATAATAGTACCAGATAGTAGCATCATATAACTTGCAATTGGTTGTATACACACAAGCTTGTGCAGAACGTAGTACTGTGCGTCTTAGTATCTACAGCTGTCACGGAATGGTAAAGTTTTAAAATATACCTCATCAGTTGAAATTTTATTTTATGTACAATTGTCATAATGTACAAGTACGCTTTCAAGGTTTTATATTAATATGATGCAAAAAATTCACCTTTTGTTCCATATATGGATAATTGATAAATTCGGTATAACGTTACTAACCTTATGACTATAGCATACATCTGGATTAGTAAAGAATTAAATTTATCAATCACTAAAATTAGTCTATTATTACAAAAACCTGGAGGCTTTTTTTAAATTGAAACTCGTTTGAATAACGTATTTCATGGTAAAGCTGATTTAGAATAGAATTGGGTCTCAAACATACTCAGCTAGCCTAGTTAAAAGATACATTTTCCACTCATCTTTATAAGTAGTTATGGCATTATATCAGAATATTATATCAGAATATTATATCAGAATATTATATCAGAATATTATAGCTGGAAATGGATTTAAATAGTAGATTTTCTGATTTGCAGTAACTTATGATCACAGTTGGTTTTGATGTAGATTAGTAATTGGCCAGTTTAAGGAGTTGCACCTTTGCCTAAGATACCATAAATATGTCAGTATTGCATACATATATTTTATAATTAATCAAGTTTCAACATTCTAACCTCCCTCAAATTGGGAGTATATATATTGGTTTGAAAAACCTGCAATTGAACTTGTTCAATTTTTATATCGATCCAGTTTTTGTTCCGGACCGGTTCAAATAATTTAATATTATGTGAACAATGATTCCAACTTAATACATTAAAACAAAAACCTATTAATGTGGTTCAATCAATTTTGATACAAAACGATTAATTGGTGTTCTATGACTTCAAGGGTCCTTTCGAAGATCTTATAGAATGATTTCCTGCTCAATTGAACCGAATAACCTTAATTTCAAAAATGCACTAATTACTTAAGCTCAAATAGAAACTGGTCCCTCATAAGTATCTACTTTGACCATATGAGAATTTCTGTAATTGACAGGTTTTATAAGTTCAACTTTGTAAACTCCATGGTCAAAATTAGGGTAAGTATGCAAACTGCTGAATCAGGACGTTTACTTGAGCACATGTTACAACATGCAATTTGTCTCATCACGATGGAAGGAGTTTTGGAAATATTATTTCTGAAAATTCTACAAGCAAATCAAACCACTGTGTCTAATTGATGCAACAGAAATCAGCTATAAATGTGCTGCTAAACTGCAAGTGGTTCAATACGGTAGTCTCTGATGGTAATATCCATCAATGTTTTTTGAAAAAATAAAAAAGGATTGTCAAGTTCAACAGATCTTCCTCAGTGATTATCTTCAAATGCACACCCGTTTAGATAACCCTAGTAATTAACCTTGAAAGACCATTGAGTATTTACATCGTTTAACCAAACTTTTGTAGCTATAGTTTCCTGCAGCCGTGAATTTTTTGCAAAACACTGTAATAAATTTGTTCAAACCCCGATTGTAGTTTTCCACCGCTCAGATACAAGCACGATAAGGCTTTCAGATAGATAATTGTGCATTCAAAGTGTTGATAGTGGCTAAGATTTACATCATCCAAACATCTCTTTCAATCCTGCATCGATCGATTTATTGGTAGGAAAATCAGAGGCCAAAATGCACCTGTACGGATTGAGAAGTTTCGGCTTGATATACTTGAAGAATAGCCATGATACCGAAAATTGTCCTGGAATTAATAATTGAACCCTGATATCTTCTAACTCAGTTTGTTATCGATAATAAAAAATGTGAATGCTGCACAAGCTGGTGCTTTAATTATCAATCAGAACCACAAAAATCTATTGGAGTGTACAACCAAAACGTACAACTTGTACAACGTTGTATGTTAGCCCTCTATCCATATATCCCTATATATAGTATATTACTGCTAGTGGTAAACTGCAGTGAATATTGGTCGTTTACCTATAGTCGAATAATATCTCTTACCATGATATTAAACGTTCAGGTCTGCAACATATGTATAATTACATAACAGACTTGTATCATTTCTATATATCCAAAACTCAACTTCACAATTAATTGAGTCCAGAATTTCGATTTGCTGATCACTGATCAACCAAAATATTATGCTTTTTGAAAATAATTCTTTCTCGCTTTTGACCGTATCATCCCAATCAGTTTAAAGCTTGTAGAAGCTGAAAAATATTACATTAAACCCTGAAATTTTACCACTCTGCGGTTCAAGTATTCAAATTTAGGGGAAATCTCGTATAAACAGATCCAGCATCCATCCACATATCCACATATGTGTTGCAACCGTTCAGATCTTGCATTTGAACCGTTGGGAAATTTCATCCACCTCATCATTATCAGTAAAAATCCACGCTGATAAGCACTAAGCTCATTTTAAAATTTATAGTTTCAGGTGAAACAATAATTTCCTTACCCCTTAAAAATGGTGTTTAATCAGAAAATAAAAAAAAAACATACCACCGCTTAGCAACAACGGCAGGGTACCATATATTCTAAAATGGGTTGTTAATTGTATCATATATTTTGAAAAGAGGGAAATTAGTATGAACGGCTTAAGTTGGATTAGCTTGGAATAATTTTGAAATTTATTGGAAGAATCGAATTAACACTGTTGATTAAGCTGATTCTTAAGCAAGGATTGAAAAGTATAATTTAAAAAAAATATCAAAATCTGATGAATTGGAATTTAACACGATATTTCAATTGCTTTATACAGTCACATCTCTATCCAGGACATTTGGGTATTTATAAACAATTATCTGATGAGCTGACAAGTTCGCATTTGAGTGTTTCGATAATTTGTTTTCTAGATAGTAAAAAATCATGTAAAAGATTTCAAATATAAAACTCATGGTTTGATCACACGCTTGAAAAAAACTACTATGATCCATTATTGGCCCTAAATTTTAAGTCGAAGCAGATCACCTCGATCTACAGAAAACTAAATTTTTTGAAAACAAAGCTATCAGAAGGATCCCAACCTATCCGTAATGATCCATTATGATTTATGATCTTATTTTAGAACCGACCTGCTACAGTTGAGCTAATTAATATGTACAACTGTGGTTATTGTTTATGATATTCAGACTACTATAGCCCAAAAATTTTGTTTAAAAAAGTGTAGATTACCTTGAACCTCTAGCACAAAAAACAGCCTTGCAAAAAATAGTATCTTAATAAGCAGAAATCATAGTGATTAGAAACATCCAACGAGTATAGTGTCACAATAGTAGTATATTTGTGTATACCTACACTTTTTCAGAATTATTACTTCTAATGATGCGATTCAATTATTTCTATTGGGTGAGGACTATCTGTGTCAATGTATAATTCAGTCCTATAAAGTTTATTTATCAGTATAAGGTATGTACACGATGAATATACTAGTTGGTGCCATATTTAGTCATATTCTTGGAGCATACTTTCAAACTCAAATTAACCCTCGCTAGAGGTTGCGCAGTGGGGGTAGAAACCACCATTTGGGTGGGTAATTAGCTGCTGGGGTCATTTCACAAAAATTGTTAACAAATTTCGTTATTGTAAGTTTCTGCCTCTCTTCCCATACCCGCAGCTTTAATTATCACATTGTGGTTCTATGATTGGTATTATCAGAGTCCTATAGTATACAAGCCATGTGAGGGGGTTCGAGATCTATCGGATATTCCATAAAACATTAATTGTATAAATGTTTTATAGCTTAAACCTACCACTGTTAGAATGAGAATTATCAGACAATCATGTATCCATGTTTGTTCATGGATTTTAATGCATATTATACTATGGATTAACCTCAACATATTTAAGAAAGCGGGATTTTCAATTTACTAATTTGAAATATATTTATTCTCATAATAATCCATTGGTCTAGAGGTAAGACTATAGCAAAACCTCTCAGTCAATTATTCAATAGGTTTTACAAGCTAGCCTCCTGTACTTTTTATATGGATTCAACTGCACACGCAGAGTGTCGAAAATAATTGTATGGTTTTTCTTCTAATATTCACTGTTAGCTGACGTTGAGTATTAAAAAAATATTATTAAAATATAGACCACCCATTTGATTTTTTCGATGGTATTCTAGTGTTTGCATTATACTCAGAAAATTTCACATTTACTCAATTAGTCTGACTAAAGTACACAAGATGTGATTATATTTGCTGTAAAATTCATCTGAAATGAAATAGAAAAATAAAAAGTATTGTATGTTTCAATGAAATATTATCAAACTATGTAGTACCTGTAGAAGCTTTATTCTGGATACATGAAAGTACATGTCCTTGCGATGTAAATGCACAAGCGTTGAAAAGAAAAGTTTTATTTCACGTGTTTGGAACTGTTGTTGATTGATTGAAGGTCTGTTATAAAATTGAAGACACATTTTTGCTGGTTAGGTACGATATTTTTGGTGGGAATTATCAAAGCCTATGAAGTTAAACTGGGTTCAAAGTTCAACAAAACGTTCTTTGGATTCAGTTTATCCGATCGATCAGGGATGCTGCATATGTGTATTCTTTGAATTATTAATAATATTATGTATATTATACTTTTTATTTTTTATAAATATATCTGAGTGCTAATTAGGAGCTTGAGTTACTGGCATTGCAGAATATACTATATCGAAATCATATGGACTTTTATTTCGCTAAGTTGATAACCTCTAACCATAGAGTGAAACACAATTATCTATTTTAATTGCAATGGTTCACGACCCACACCATATAATTGCAACTTATCTGAATACCGCATTACTCCTGATAAATATACTGTTACCATCTAATAATCAAATCAAGTAAGCATCGATCAATAAACTCTAATTATTGTTGATAATAAAAAAAAAAAAAAAAAAAAAAGATACCT
>JAKTSB010000181.1:0-48061 GCA_030579975.1 Blastobotrys buckinghamii (nom. inval.)
AATAATGATAAAACCAATAATCCAAACATATCATCATTATGACTAATAATGATAAAACCAATATTATATTAATGTCATCATTATGATTAATAATGACAAATATATAATCTTCATAGTTGTTCAACAAACAAATCAATGACTTAATTCTCGAAAGTCAACAACTTTTATCTATTTAGAGAGGACTATTTCCTCCATATTTTAAATTGTACACTTATTATTGAATAATTTAACTATATAAGTAAATACTGTATTTCAAATTCATATATATATGGGGCAAAGGAATTTTATAAGATATATATCAAGTTAGCTAGCTAAAACTATTTATAATCAATTGCAAAAAAGAGTCGTATTAATTAAATTTATGCATGTGCAGTTTGATAGCTGAATATTGAGCTAGATATATGTATAGTTTGATTTACTATCGATCATTATAATTACTTTATTCAATATTTTGATACACTTAAAGCACATTTTTAACTCGACTGCATGAGGTAGTTGAGCGGGCTTACCTTTCATTTATTAATTGGGTTAATTGCACAAATTGAATTCAAGTTGAACTGATAATAAATTTCATAATATGGTATTGCTACCTAAAAATCAACCAGAAGAGGAGAATCACTATATTGATTTTTTAAACTCGTCAAGCCTTCGAAATACTCTGCGCCAGGCTAATCTAGATGGTCAATGCGTTTGCATAACCAAAAATGCATTACCTGAGGTAACTCAGACTAGCTTATCTCAAACCTTAACACTTCGAAAGTCCATCACTATTTATAAAGTGATTTTATTAACGGAATGTCATTTGTTCGAACTTTATAGGAAGTTTTTGCTATCAAACCACCAATTGATGTCGATTGAAATGTTAACTTGTCAGTTCAATTGATTAATTAATGTTTAAAAATTTTAAAAAAATATGTGAATATCGTTATAAGAGTTGACGGAGACTATAAAATCAGTGAACAAAAAAGACAAGATCTATTTGAATTGATGGTTCATGGGTTTAAAATCATTCTAACAAACTTGAATAAAAATGGTGACTTTATTAACTTGAATTGTAATTAATGAGAAGCTATAACATTCAGTTTTCAACTACAAATAGTTCATAGAATGCATATAACCAATTAATAAATGAAAGATTAGTCTACTCAACTACCTCCAGTCGAGATGAAAATGTGCTTTAAGTGTATCAAAATATTGAATAAAGTAATTATAATGATCGATAGTAAATCAAACTATACATATATCTAGCTCAATATTCAGATACCAAACTGCACATGTATAAATACGATATGATCATATATATATGAATTTGAATACAGTATTTACTAACTATTGTAGTTTTTTATATATAATGTCCTTTACACAATATTATAAAAATACCTATTGATAAAAACAGTATGTCTATTTTTAGCAGGAACTGTATTCTTTTTGTAGTATTGCAAATATGTAGTTTTCTTTATTTCAACTCAATTGATTGAGAAAGGAGGAGGGAAGGAGGAGTTCACCATCTAAGAAAAGCAAAAAGGTATCTCGGAAATCCGGTGATTCACTGCGGCGCTCATTTTAAGGTATAACACAGCCGTACCATTGTATCAAGCCAAAAAAAAAAAAAAAAAAAAAAAAAACTACTAAACCTGCGCGCCACAGAAAAGTTCATCAAAAAAAAAAAAAATTTTTTTAGATAAAAAAAAAATCACAGTGATATTATCATCAACTTACGAACACCATACTAACCATAACACATAGAAATAAAAAAAATGTCAGAAGAACCACAAAGAAAGACCGCAAGAGTTGAGAAACCAATCTCAGTATCATATGATTTCGGTAACTTGGCTGTATTCGATTCAAATCCTTTAGATCAAGAGCTATTAGAAAATGAACAAAAAGAATCACATTTAAAATCAGTTGCAAGAGATAATATTCAATTATTAATTAATCAAGTTTTATCATTACCAGTTAAACGGACTATGGATTCAAATAATTCATCATCAAATCAAGATAGTACTATGGTATTATTCCAGTTACCAGATCCATCTACTCCATTACCAAGAGAAAAACCAATTCCAAAACCAAAAGAAATGACAAGATGGGAAATATTTGCCAAAAAGAAAGGTATTCTTAAGAGAGCTAAAGAAGGTAAGAAGATTTTTAATGAAGAAACTAAAGAATGGGTTGATAAATGGGGTTATAATGGTATTAAGAATAAACGAGCTGAAGATTATGGTATTGTTGAATTAGATGATAAGAAACCAGGTCAAAGTGATCAATTAGTTGATCCAAGAACTTTAAGAAGAACTCAAAGAAAAGAATTGATCAAAAAGAACCAACGTCATCAAAAGAAGAATGCAATGAGAGTTGCAAAATAAAAAAGAGTAATAATTTTATATCTTTTTTTTTTTTTAATGATTTAATTTATTTTATGTAATTTTTTTTTATTACCTCATGTAATGCATTTATTATTATTAATTTTCATCGGTTGGTTCTGAATTGCTTGTAGAAGCAGTTAGTCGTTGTCGTAGGTTTGAACTTGAGGTTGATGCAGATGGTGAATATTGATCAATAATATCCTCTTCGAGGTTATTATCTGATTTTGATATACTTGGTTGTTCAGTTTTATTAGTAGAATTTGTTTCATCTATACTACTACCTTCATCTTTATCTACTAAAATATCAATCAAAGGTTTTTCATCTTCGATATTATTAGCTGTATCATTTTCATTATTACCATCAACAGGTTCTCTATCTTCATCATTATTTGCCTCAACAGCAGCTATAGGTTGTTGTTCGAAATAGTCCCATGGTGGTGCTAAAGGTCTACTACCACCATTAATTCTTGGATAAACATCTTCAAAGTAAAAAATAATATGACCAATTAAAGTACTTATTAAATATCCTTTAATTCGACTTGGGCCATGTGTAACAACTCTCCAGGCTAGAATAGCCCAAGGAATATTTGGTGCACTCATTGTAACAACAAACATTACATTAACTTGAACTGCTGGGTTTCTTCTGCCCCAAATGTATAATAAAATATGTGCCAAATATTCAGCTAAGATAGGCATCCCACCATTTGTACCTAATAAAAAACAACTAATAATCAATGAACTACAACTTAAAAACATTACCCATGCATAATCCCTGGTAGTATAAGTTTCTTCCAACATTCTAGAATTCCTTGAAATAAAAAATGCATTTAATACTGATCCAACACTCAATCTCCCCATATAAGCAAAACTTGTTAGTAATCTCCAATATTCATGTTGTTGTAATATTCTTTCATAATTAAAAACTAATTGTGACCCACTGATAATACCACAATGTTCTAATACTGCCGTCAGTGCAATAGCTGATGTCCATACTCTTGTTACCACTGGAACATCAAAGAACCATTCTAAGGGCAGGTTCTCCATCCTAAAAAAAAATCAAACTAGTAAGTTATTTGTGTTTTTGATGGTGTGATAATGATAACAAATATACATCATCCAAAAAACAAAAAAAAAAAAAGGTTCGAGAGGGTGTGAGTTTGAAATTACGTGTTCCGTGGCACTAAAATTGTCTCATACAATTACTATATCTATAGTTAGTGGATCTCCGACCGGCTTACCGACGTTTTGATCGGCGATTGATTTCGCGGATTGGGATTTGGATTGTTCTAGTGTTGATACATCATCACGAGGCTGCTTCATATCATTTACAATACTATAGAATAGAAAGTGGCAACTTTTGTTTATGTTTTTTTTTTTAACATCGACATTACACTATTTATAGCATGACTGACTGGAATAATGATTATGAAGAAATAGTACAAGGGCCATATACATACCTTCGCAAAGTCCCAGGTAAAGATTTTCGACCACAAATGATTGATGCATTCAATACAGTATTAAAAGTTGAACCTCAAAAGTTACAACTAATTAGTAATGTTATTGAAATGTTACATACATCATCGTTATTAGTAGATGATGTGGAGGATAATGCAGAATTAAGAAGGGGATACCCAGTAGCTCATTCAGTATTTGGAGCAGCTCAGACGATAAACTCTGCGAATTATATTTATTTTATTGCATTACAGAATTTATTATTATTAAATGAACCTATTAATACTAATAATGAGGTTGTTAATATTTATACAGAAGAGATGATTAATTTACATAGAGGGCAAGGATTGGATTTATATTGGAGAGAAACTTTGGAATGTCCAACAGAAAAAGAATATATTTCAATGGTTATGAATAAAACAGGTGGATTATACCGGCTAGCCGTTAGGTTAATGCAAGCAGTTAGTCCAATTAAGGATATTGATTTAGTACCTTTGGCTAATAGTTTTGGTATAATATACCAAATCAATGATGATTATTTAAATTTACAATCTTCAACTTATTCAAAAAATAAAGGTTTTTGTGAAGATTTGACAGAAGGGAAGTTTAGTTTCCCTATTATTCATTCTATTAGAACTAACCCTGCAAATAAAGAACTGATAAATATTTTGAAACAAAAGACAACTGATATTACAATTAAACGATATGCTATAGATTATATGAATAATGTTACCAACTCATTCGATCATGCTAAGCAAACCATTAACAAATATGCACAACAATCAAGAGACTTGATTCTTGGATTATCTAATAATCATGATACTACAAAGTTATCAGCTATATTAGATAAAATGCTAAATATCAAATAATAATATTACTAGTGGTTGCAGTGGTTGCAGCCAAAAAAAAAAAAAAAAAAAAAAAAAAATTCTCATCTTACAATGTATTATTATTGTACTATTGACAATATTTAAATACAATACCATGAACTTCTGGATCACTCTCCAATTGAATAACTCAAGTTGTTTTGATTTTTGATCATGGATATACCAGGGGGGAAAACTCATATGATGATACAACAGAATATTAATAGTTGAATAAAACTGTTTATGATTATTAATTTTATGATTATTAATATTATTATTATTAAATAGATTCATTATATAAAAACTAATCATGAGGTTCTTTATAATCTTTTGGATAAGGATAACCCTTAGCATTTAAATATACACGTAAACAACTATTTTTATGCCAATCAAAAGTTTTTGTTGGTAAACAAGAACATCTTAAATTCTTTTCATCTTGAGCTGCCGGACAATGAGCAAAAGGAGGATGATGATAACCAATATCATCAAAGAAATGAACTTCATTTTTATCAATAAACAGTGATACAGCTAAAGAATGAACTGGTGCATCACCCCATCTTTCATAAAAAAATCCACCAGATTTATCCAAATATTCAAAATATTTTTGATAAACTTCACCTCTCCAAAAATCAGCATCTGCAACTTCAAAATTACTCCAATAATGACATAAATTATATTTTTCTTTATCATCAGCTTCTCTAATAAAACCTTGTAAAGCATTTGGATGGATCCAATCTTTATGTTCTTCAATAAATTTTTGAGTAGTACTCCATAAAGTTGGAATAGTTTTTTCCCATTCTTTAATTGAAATAGTCCAACCATATTTCTTTTTATTTTCTCTCATATATCGAAAAACATCATAATTAATATCACATAATAAAGAAGTTTCTGGTTCAACTCTCCAATACCATTTATAATCTTTCATTAAATCATGATGGAAAAAAAATCCACTTTCAAATCGACACATATGTCTATAACTCTCACTACCTGCATAAATAACCCCTTCTTTTTCCATTTTTTTTCTAGATTCTGCTGCTTTAGTTTGATCAATCCATTCTGGATATTCCCAATGTTTCCTTGGAATTTTACCAAATTTAGCAGTACCTGAAACTAAATTAGTCATTTTTTGAATAAACTCTTCTGTAAAATCTTCTTCATTTAAAAAAACCCAATCATAATTATATTTTTGATTAAATCTTAATTCAACGGACATAACTGATGGTAATAATTGATCTAAATCTTTATTTCTTGCTAATGTAACAAAAGTAGCATTTTCACGTTGATAACCTGTGTTTTTGTTGTTATAACTGAATCTATCAGATGCTGATGAAACTACACTTTGAATCTGTTCTTTTTGAGTGGTCCATGATGCATGCAGTAGGAATAACACAGTTGCTACACCAATAAACCAATAAATAATCCTTGAATAAAGTCGTATCATGCTTGCCACGTCTTTATTCTATTCAAACTCTTTCCAAATAGCCCAAAAAATAAAATAAAAAAAAAAGTTGTAGTGAATAAATCAGAATTGAAACAAACAAATTAAAGAAAGAAGGAAAAAAAAAAAAAAAAAAAAAAAAAGTTACGTGGTTTAAAGATTAAATTTGAAAAATTTTTGTAACTGAACACGGGGGGCCCAACAGCAGCAGCATAAACAAGATTCAAACCGTTTCATTAGACCCGCTTGAGGATGCAGATTTCCTCACAGAGACAAAGACCTTTATTAGGCTCAAGTGTGGCTATTAGATCAAGTTTAATCCAGTGGTAATGCCATATGGTGCACCCCTGAATTAATTGTTGATTGTTAACTGGCTTTATCTGCCTTATCGACTGAAATGAACAATGCTGGGTTTTTTACTGTACTATTTTGGGTTGATCCATGCTTCTGGTACCTTTCTTTCCAACCCTTGGTAACTGAGTTTGGTGTATTTAGCTTAGACAATATACGAATAATCAAGAATCTAGAATCGAACGTTTGACTTTTGCAATCAAATTATTTAAACTGTTACAGATTACATGCATATTCTAGATTTATAGGTAAGATGTCGATATGGTATATTGTCTTTGTTTTAGAATCCCAAGTAGTCTTGGCCAGAATGATAAGAAAAGTTCAAGCTTTTTAAAGCTCAGAAAGTCATTCGAAGTAAAAAGGCTCGAATGTATTAAATAGGATATCAAGTGTTTTACAATGACTGAAGGATAATATTAATTTGCTTTTACAAGTGCCCTAATATATTGGATTGTAATGACGGATTAGTTACCATCTGCAGTAGTATCAAAGATTTTAAATTGAATCATGTATATCCTAGAAAACTTTAATTATCATGGTGTGGACTGGACCTTCATTATGATTAAGCTAGGGGAAATTTAAGTTTAATTATAAAGCTTAGAGTATACATGCGCTTTATTCAGCGCATGCGCAACATGTGTAGAATCAGCTAGCCTTTTCTATAGTATATAATCAATTTATTATAGTTTAACTTTGGATGAAACGTTTGCAATCATGAGTATATCGGATATATGACACTCATCACGTACGAGTACTGCAGTAAATTAAATTACAATTGATAATAATTAAACAAGCTATAGACTGTTATAACTGATGTATATATAAGTAAGCCTGCCTACATGTGGATATAGCTATATTCAGCTAGTATAATTGTACCATTGAGTGAATGTCATTGTAAATATATTAGCCGCAGCATGCAATATTGTTAACGTTCGAACGATCGATACATCATCCAATGGGCATTTGCAATGCATTAAACCTGAATTCAACCACGTGCTATGGTTCTAACTTTAATTATAATATTAACTCGATTAAATTGATCAATCAAGCTTATATAAATTTACTCTCGTGTGTATATGAACGTTACAATTGTTAACTGAGTGTATATATGCCCTTCCGCAAATGCATGCACAACGTGTACATGTTGACCACAGATGGCCTATAGTATTGATATCGAGGTCTTTTAAATACTTGGGTAATTATATTTATTCAAGTTACACTATCCAGCCAGGTGTATATATCTTGAACTAAAGGTACTCAATATTGCTGTAGACTTTAGAGTTTTAAGTAGACCATCAATGTATTGTTTGTTGAACAGCTATGAAGGTTATATGTGTTATCATCATTAACTATATATAATAATGACATATTTAGGTTATTCTTGTTATCATTAATCATGCATGGTGTATCATGAATAAGGTGCATTGTTGCTACATGTTAATATGGGTTTTAGGATTAATGGAATTGGTGGATATTTTAATACAAATAGACATCAAATCCTAGGTATTATTTTTTATATAACTAACTAACAATAAACTTATATTTTGATATTAAGTTATTTTAATATAGGTCTTCTCAATTGCCAAGTCATTAACAAGATACGTTGTACCTAGAGGATATATATCTATCAGTTAATTGTGTACGCATATAGATCATGCGGCTGAATGAATTCTAGAGCTTAAGATGACGAATTATTGCTAGTAATAGCTAGCGTACTGTAGTTTTTATATAAACAAGACTCAATTTAATCTGATTTTTTGTAATATGTATACCTTGTAATAATTACCATGACAATTCTCAAAAAAATATGTATATATCAATCTTTTGAAAAATGGTTATAATGATCTATATATATATATAGGATTAATAAAATGAACATGTATACTATAGTAACGTTTTAGCTTGTATATATACATATATATATATATACGTATACTGGTTATCCTGTGCATCATGGCTAAAGTATATTTATACAGTCTATATAAATACTCTATCGGTGATCATGAACTATAATATTATAGCTATTAATTACTTGGGATCTTAATTATATTAGTTTTAGAATAAGATAACATCCAGCATCGAATGACCAGAAAGGTAAGTCATATTATGTATATATGGATACTATATCGACTCATATATATATACGTGACCATCGATCTGGCTTGATGGCAAAAGATTCCATATATACTATATATATAGCTAGCTATAGTTGAATCACTTTTTTTCTCATTAGATACATGCACCGGCGCCAAGGAGGGTATATAAGGTTGATAGGATCTCATAAATTTGCATACCATGATCGCTCGAGTTGAATGTTTTTTTTTTGAATTAATTGGCACCAAGAACGTGTATATACAACATATGTATATCAAAAGTTTAAATTGTTAGCTTAACTGAGCTCAAAAGCCACCAAATAAAACTAGCTCTGGTTATAGTATTCTAAGCTCTACACATATAATATATAGATGTCAAAAAAGTGGAGCTATCCATAATACATCCTGTAAAGTCTGAGTGTGATCAGAGTTTCAAGTTTCAAGTTTCAATTGAGCTTAAGCTGTAAACTTTATTTTTTGAGTAGTGGCAGTAGTATGGATGTATAGCACGGCTGAAGCTAGAGACCCACACAAAGGTCGCGTCGGGCTCTCCTTTGTAGTTAGATGAATTCACACGCAACTATCGGCAGCAGTTAAAACAATTATTGCCACACCATATCCATCCTTAGAATTTATTCATCGTGACTTCAACTCATTATAATAGCTAGTTTTTAGACAGCTAGCCACTCTAATAATAACTAACTAGACTCCAACCTTTACACTCTCATCACATATTTTTGTATCCTGGATGGGATACTACTTATTTAGGGCTATTAAGTTCTGTAAGCACTAGAGGGAACATTTACTAACAACACCATCAACAATAAAGATCACCGTTTTTATACTAAGGGTTTAACATTCATACTAAAGTTTTAACAATTATCGAGAATTTTCAGTATACCTTCACTAATATAATATAATGCAGGAATATGATGATGATACCTCGCACATTATTGAAAGGTTTATAACTATAGGTCAGGCAGCTGTATTCAAATATATTTATCAAATACATCAAGAACCTGAGGATGCATTACAAATATCGAAACAAGCAGTAGTACTGTTTGAAGAAGTGGATCGACAAGAACATGGTATTGAACCAAGGTTTGAGTTGGAAGGTTGTGATTCAATTATTAGCAATTTACTATCAAGTGCACATGATTCAAACCTATCAAAAACGGTAGCATTAAATATTTTTGATATGACATTATCTAATAAAATACTCGAAATGAAACTTTTTGATCAATTTGATATATACGTTTCACAACTTTTACCTTATTTGATTGAAAAAATTTGCGCATTAAAATCATTTATAATAGTTAATGGTTATGCTTTTGACGGGCCAACGTTTATACTCTTCAATGAGTTTTGGTGCAAATATGGTACAAACCATGATATTATACCACCAAGTGTTCAATTTGTTTTTGATATTAATGTACTTAATGATCATTGTGAAGATTGGGGTTTGAAAAATATTAATAAATTTGATTCTAATATTAAGGTTGATTCAAAAATTGTAACTGACCTTTATTCAGGGATTTTTACAAGCATATGTGAATCTATAGATGATTGTGTTTTCAATCTAACAGAAAAAATTATTCAAAGGCATAAAAATTCTAGTTTTATTAATAATAATATCTATTGTGCGGTTCAATTAGAAGGCGCATTATCAGAATTAAACGGGGAATCATTTAATGATTGGACTTTTTTAAAGGAAACAACCTCAAGACAAGTATATCAAAGATTAGGCAAAATTAAACAAATATTAAATCATTTTCAACTATTTATTAATTTTTATTTAACTATCTATTCACCCGAATTGGTAAAAATCAAAGGTTCATTATTTCGACCAATCAATAATAATGATCAAAAACAAATTGACCCACTAATTAAATTTGATCGTTCAACTATGAAGATATTGAATAGATTTTTACCGGAAACTCTAATAGAGTTATGTTTTAGGATCAACAATATTATATTACCATGGAAGGATCATTTACAAGAATTTTTTGAAGCGAAAACTGAGATGAAATTAGATAAAATTGATGAATTAACATTTAACAGATTATCACACAAAAGTTTAAATATAGGATATACTTTCAATGTTATTAAACTTATTATACAGAATGAAAACATAAACATAAAGCATGGGATTAATATAGTTAACAGAGATCATTTTCTAAAGTTCAACAAATCAGGGTATTATTGTGATAGTGATTATATTAACTGTTTTGAAACACCACGTGTTATTCAATTGAAACCGTTCATTAATGATTATTCTATTGTTGAAAATAATAATATTATGGATATTGAGAATTCAAACAGTGCATCCTCATCACCTTTATCAATTAACAAACCCAAGTTAGCTGATCGTATTAAAAGTATATCAGATAATCAGAGTACAAACAATACCACACCGGAATATGATTACTCAACTTCAGAACCAGAACCAGAACCAGTATTTGAAAATTATATTAAAAAAACTAATACTATACCATTAAGTGAAAGAATCGATATCAATAAGAAGAAAAAAAGTACGATTAATCAAGATACACATTCTATTGATAATATTCATGATATAGCCAGTAGTAATTACAATGAAACAGATACTTCATCTTCATTATTATCAGAAAATTTTTCATCTAGTGATTATAACTTTTTGAAACAATATGAAACAATATTTGACAAAAATACAAACATTCAACCTTTTAAAAAATATTTATCATCAAAATTGAAAAAACTTCTTAGAGACAAGGATAAACGAAATAATACATTAGCTTTAATCACTGATTTGAATCAATTTTATTTCTCCATTTTAGGACCAATTTTATACGATTTAAACAAATCAAATGATTCGATTATCATTTTAACAACCAATAGCGTCAAATCTAATGATTATTTATATGAAAGATTAAATGTTTTTGGTATTGATTATTATGTTCCTGAATCACCGATAAAAAAGTTTTGTTTAAAAAGAGTCATTTTATTAAATCAAACTTTTCATGATTTTAAATTACTTGACAACTACTTTTATTTAAACCCTCAATATGTTTCTAAAGTTAAACGGATTGAGCTTATCGACTCCAGTGATTTGATTATCTCACCATTCAAATTAGAAATTAGCCATTTGTTGAGAAGGTTTCGTCATGCTTCTGTTTCTTTTACAACACAGTACCAAAGTACAAATGAACAGGAATTATACAAAGAGTTTGTTAAGATTTCGGATTTAAAAAAATATCAATTTGACACTCCATTAAAATTACCTCCATATATATTGGATTTTAAGTATGGAAATTTTTATGAATGCCTTTACAACTTGGATGTTCATCTTCAAAGTATTGTTCCAAGAAAACAATCAATTATGATTTATACATCTCTTGAACATTATCGAGAAATATGGAATTTTTTAAAATTTAAAGGATATTCTTGTCTATTAATAAAAAATTTGAAAACTTTATACACTGATTGGACTGAAAGCATTTCAAGCTATGATACTATCATTATATTAGACGAATTTGTTGATAAAATTTTTCACCCGCACAATCATGCTATATTTTTTGGAGAATTAAAATCAATCAATTTAATTTATAAAGAAATCGAAAGGTCAAAGTATTTTAATATCACTTTAAATATTGCATTGTTTTTAGAACACCCAAATGAACAATCAAAATTCAAGTATACTAATCCTAGTTTTACAGCTAAAAGTGGAAAAATTATTGACATTGATTTAACAAACAAATTTTTAACTGGTCAATGTTGCAAGATGCAATTGTTAAATAGCATTTATTATGACCACAACAACAATTCCGATTATCTAGAACATTTTGAAGAAGAAACTCTTCTTTGTAAATGTGAATATTGTTTACCAGATGATAATATGAGAAGAATTTCAAGTGATGATGCTCCAAAAAGATTGTTCGATAATGATTATTGTCTTGAAGAAATCAAGTTCTCGAATAATGAAAATTTCAATTCTGATTTGGCTTATTTAGATCGAAATGTTTGTTTAAGCTGCTTGAAAACAATTTCTAGTAAAGCAAGTTATTCAAAGCATATCAAGTGTTTCAACAAAAAGTTGAAAAAATTCGAATACATTAAAGAATTATTTTCAACAAAATTGATAGAATATGACTACAAATATTTTTGTTTTTTACCAAAATCATTATGTTCCGAGTGTGGTGCACAAAAACAAGAGCCACCTGATGATGAACAGAGTGATGGGAATTTGAACAACCCATCATCATCATCATCATCCCATATTATTATAGCACGTTTCGGTGAACCAATATGTTCTCAATATTTTACTATTCGAAGCTTTTTCTCCCTCATTGTTCCAACTGTATGGCTATATTTTGGTTTCTCTAAAGATCAACATCAACATCAGGGCGTTGATGAATTTTTGCAAAACTTTAACAATACCAAATTATCACAATTATTAATCAAATATTCTAAAAAATTGTATAGAGTGATGACAGATTATGGTGAAAAAAGTTTATCAAAACCACAAGCTTATAGATTTACTTTTAGAAAGTTTTCATATTCGGTAATCAAATTATTGGGGGTTATACGAGTTTCAGGGGCTGGCCATAGTCTCGGGGTTTGTCTTGCTGCTAATTTTGTTAAAGAGTTATCGGATCAGGGTGTGCTAAATATCGATGGTGGTGAAGTTAAAGTAAGTGATACTAGCTACTAGTGAATGTTTTTTAGATAGATTATTGTTTATAGCTTGTTAATCGATCAATTATTGATCCCTTTAAGTACTTTGATTTATATATATATATATAATTAGCAAATTGAAGTATTATAACTATGTAATCACTTTAATCAATTAAGTAGCATACATACAACTACGTTATGCATTTCTTCAAAATTCTAAGTACATTATTCACGAGTACTGATATATATACCTTCTGAATATCAATCGTAATCCCGAAAATTCAAGTATTTTACATATAACGGTGTTCACTATAGCTTACTGCTCCATGCATGGTTCATGATTGCAATCGGTTTAATCGATAGTCAAGCTATAGCTTGGTTACCTTAACGTTGCAATTATTCGTCATGATTTAATAATCCTCAAACCACTTGTTAAACCTGTCAAAGTATCAGATCCAGGTTTATATTTCCCACAAAGTATGTATCAAAAAAATCAATCAACCTCAAGTTCAAGTGCAAGCCAACGTTGTTCAAATTAAACGTACGGTTGTACTTTGTGGTGCGGCTCAGATAATTAAGCTGTATTAATTAATAAGGTAGCTTAGCTAGTGGCGCTATCCACCATTGAGGATTCTACGGTATCACGGTCGTCGACCTATGACTGCTGATAAACTAAGGTGAGCTCTTGAACTTGGGAATATAAGTTTAAAGCTCTATATTTGCCTATTATGTATATTAAATGGTGATATATGTTTCGTTATAAAAGTAAAAATAAGTGAGTTCATCCATTTAATTTAATTACACTGACCTGTTCTACCTGATCGGTTTGATTTTAATCAAAGGTATCAACTTCCAGAATAGATTGAAATGATTCTGAGTGCTAATTAAAGTCCTTGTGGAGTGAATCAGCTAAATCAACTGGTAGCATGCACTAAAACATTAACTACCTTTATCTAGGCTTGTATCACATAATGCGCTATCATTTCATGTATATAGTTTATATTGAACCTAAACACATTAATCACCTAGAAACTCTGCAAGGATCTATTGGATTGAATAAAAATAAATGATGATACAATCAATTTGTGTTATCCTTTCTCTCCATGTTTCTTCCAACAAACCGTCACGCACTAAAAAATGCGTGTGGACCCGCGTTTTTTTTTTTTTTTTTTTTTTTTTTTTTTTTTTTTTTTTTTTTTTAGATTATAATTTTTCATTTTTTTTGCAACACTTTTTTTTTTTTAACTCTCAACACGTTGGAACTAGCCATCTTAATCACCACCATCCACGACCAGATTGTGCTGTCTATACAACAGCCACTGCAAAAAAAGAAAAAAATCAGTCCTCATATAGATGAGCCAATTTGGAGTAGCATTTGACCAGGTCGAGAAATTATGTGCCGACTTGTTTGAAAATATTATTGAATTACATGATAAATGTTCATTTAACTTGGCTAATAGAGTAGCCAATAAGTTGATTGGTGAACCAATTTATGATGATTTAGAAAATAGTGAAGTTGATTATGGTATTTATAAAGATGTACGAAATAATATTTACAATAATTCAATATCTTTAGAATTGTTATTAGCAGTTAAAGCTGGTGAATTGAAAACACCATCTTTAACCACATTAATGGAAAAATTAAATCAATGTGAACAATTTTTAGTTCAAGTTGAGATTTTATTAACGTTATATTTATACCCATTGCAAGCACAAGCAAGTGCATTTTCAAATACTGATAATTGGGAAAGGTGTTATGTTGCAACAAAACCTTATAGGGTATGTTATAAAAATGGTAAAAAATTGATTGAATTACCATTATTATTGAGTGAATTGGTATTAATATGCCAATTGTATATCTTCCCATGGTATGAATATTTATATTCGCAAATCCATGATAGTGAAGATACTATTGAATGTCATGGATTGGTTCCCTGTGGTGATTATGCAGAAAGAGATGAGAAAATTCAATCATCAATTGAAAGATATAGTGATATTCCAATTGAAATGTATTATTCAGCAGTTAAAAAAGCTGATAGACCTGAGCGATCCAAATCCTTATTTAAGAAATTAGAAAACTCTTTAAAAAGTGATTTATTATCAAAATCAATATCAAATAGTGGTGATAAATTTCAGCATCCACCGTCACCTCCATCACCAAGTCTATCAACCAATTCTACACCAAACAATATTAACAATACCATTAATAATAATAATAATAGTAATAATAAAGAAATCACCAAAGATAATTATTTGAGCGCTTCACAAGGAATTTTGAAATCACATTTTAGCAACCCATCCATTTCTACAACTTTTGATATACCCGATTTTAATCTAAAAGATTTGTCCAAAAATTCAAATAAATCTGGATCAGCAAGAAAAAATTTAGACAAAATTCTGGAACAATATTTCCATAAAGCATTAACTAAACATTTTATTGATAATACAAATGTTATCTGTAAATATTTAGCACCACAAGAACGATTTACTGCATTATTAATTCCAACATTCCTAGATAAGGCACAACAATCCAAAATTCCAATGATTCTATTCCCATCTGTTTTATCATTATTAAAATATAAAGAAATTAGTACAAAATATGGTTTAAAAGTTTTCACGATTATAAAAAGACCTGATGAGGTTTTAAGACATAGTATCGATATTGATGATGATGTTGATGCCATTGCTGGGATTTATTCAGAAACTGAACAATTACAGAAACTTGAATTATATGCAGGTGAATTGATTGAATTGGATCGTTTAAGTAGATTTGTTTTGTTTAACTGTGAATGCCTACCAATTATTAATAGCAAGAAGAAATTAAGAGATTTGATTCTAGGTTGTTCATCACCAGTTTTGGGTTTTACAAAAACTTATCCATTAGTTTTAGAAAATGAATTAAATGATTTTTTTGATAAAAAAATTTCATCAAATATTTATTATCAAAATGATACTAATAATACTGAAAATTGTACCGAATTACAACGAGTTAAATTAACAATTTTGGGTACCAAAACTAATATGAAATTGAAAAATAATTTAAAGGCATCATTAGAATTTTGGGAGAGTAATGAAGTTGAAACTTATGATGATCAATGTGTAATTTATTGTCCATCTGATTTAATTACTGAAGTTCAAGATACTATTGAAAGTTATCATCCAATTGTTTGTGATACGTTGCCAAAATTATCTCAAGCTTTAAAAAATTCCAAAGTTATTAATCAAAGAGATGCTGATAATAATGCACCACAATTATCAAATAATGAATTACCAAATGTTTTGATTGTACCGGATAATTTCGTTGTTCATTGTGAATTTGTTAAAAAATTGGTTATTTTTTATGGTCAATTAAGATCAATGAGTTCATTATTATATGAATGTTCGATTCAAATTGATAAAAGAATCGATATTTTAACAGAAAATAGTTCAATACCTGATCAAAGTCCTTTTAAACCTGGTAAATGGAGTTCAAATAATCATCATGATTTAGAATGGGCACAAATTTTTATGAAAACTGTTTTAAAAGATAAACCAAAAAATAGAGACTGTATATGGAGTTATTTATATCGGTTCATGGATGGATCTGGAAGTTCTGGGGATAGAGTTTGTAAGAAACTATTTATTGAAGATGATGAAACTGATAAAGATTATTATTGTAACAGTTGTGTGGAAAATTAGTTATTTTATGTTATAGTAAGTTTTAATTATTTAATTAGTTGATTATATTTTAATTTGGCTATAGTGTATCTTTCTGTATTCTGGTATACATAATTGACTTATCAATTATGGACGAGTGGTTTCTGTATGCATTTGTATGTTGCAATGAAATACAGACTGTACCCAGGTTTGCAGTTTCTCTGTCAATTGTAGTTGGAATCGATGGATATATTGCAATTAATCCATACATAAAAAATCAACTATATATTGGTATCAGTGGCTATATATGATGCTGTATGCATACTGCATTACGTAACTAGCTCTCTTGAGCTATAGCAATAAATATAGTACATTCAAGCCGTCATATATTATGCTACAGTAGTTGATGAGATCTATTATTAGCATAAACACCAAAAACACGCGCATAAAACTTTAATTTTTTGACCACGCGTTTATTCTATTTTTTTTTTTTTTTTTTTTTTTTGTTTATAAACTTTGCTCATTGTTTCCCAGAACAACCGCATCAGCCACTCTATAATGGTACTCACCCATCACGATATATTCGAATATATAACATATATCATAAATCTAACGTTCACATTACATCAAGAGATAATAGAATAAAAGTTTATAATGGAGTATTTTCCGGAAATCATTCAGGCTGCAAGGGATAAAGACTACACTCAACTAAAGCCCTTACTTCAAACCAATGTCCCATCGTTAAAACATTCGATATCAACAGTACCATCTCAGCATCTATACACCAATGGCAACACCTCATTATTCTCATCTTTAACTGAAAGCTCGGTAGTCGTATGGGGTGAAGAGTTTCTATTTTGTTTAAATACAGGTACAAATGACCCTTTGAAAGTTGAAGTGTATATTGATGATACTCGTCACTCAATGATCCAAATCCCACGATCAAGTATTTATTACTTATTCATTGAACAACCGGTCAATAAAACTTACAACTTTGCTTATTATGTTGATGGGAAATTTTATGGTTCAAGTGCAATTGCCGGGTACAATGATCTAAGTTACCCAATTCCATCTACACCAAAAGGTCGATTTCTTTTAGAAAACTATGAAATTAAATCAAAAATATATGGTAGTGGGTGTGTGAATAATATCTGGGTTTATGTTCCATCAGATATTGAACTAAAAGAATATAATTTGGCTGTAATGATATATTTAGATGGAGAACAACTAGTCTATCCAAATGATGCTTATAATTTTAGATTACCTACAGTTATTGATAATTTAACAAATTTGGGGAAACTACCAAGAAATATGGCTCATATTTTGGTCTCCTCAGCAAGAAAAGGACCGGATTTTGGTGCATTAACAAAACTAGTTGGTCATGATATTGCCATGAGAATGAAGCAATATGACCCAGTAAACTTGGATTTTTATAATCATATTACAAAAGAGGTTTTACCGGCTGTAAAAAAACAAGCTTTTGAAAATATCGAAGTGTTTCGAAAAGATAGATATTCTTATGGTGTTACAGGGTTTAGTAGTGGTGGAGCAGCAGCCTTTAAAACCTGTTGGTTATCACCAAATCCTAAATCAAAGTCACCACAAGAAAGTCAATTTTCAAGGTGTTTGACTTTAATTGGATCATTTGTTGGGTTAGAAAGGCATGATGAAACTGGGCAAGTTGGTGGTGAACAGTATCCTTTATGGGTTAGAAGTCAACCTAAGAAGAATATCCGTATTTGGTTAAGTGATGGTGCTAATGATTTTGAAGGTCTTGTTGATGAAAATACTGATACTGATCCATTTCATCAACATATTGGTGCTGCTGGTAGTTGGCCCTTGGCCAATTTATCTATGGCTAGTGCTTTGAAAACACGAGGGTATGATTTTCATTTTCGGTTTGGTAATGCTTCTCATAATATAGCACAAGGGTCTCTAGCTTTACCTGAGAGTTTGGCTTGGTTGTGGAGAGGCTATGATCCTAAAAAGGCTGAAGAGATTTATGAAATGGACGAGGAAGAAAGAAGAAAACCTCAATTTAAATTTGGCATTGTCAACCGTGATGCATGGTGATATCTATAATTAGATATAGATCTAAATAAGGTTATTCAGCAATTAAATAATACTCATTATAATTACAAGTCTATTATTTTTGTTTATTTGAAATATGTATAGTAATATTTATATCTATTTTTGTAATCTAAATCTTATTATTTTAGAACAATTTGAAAATTTTACCAGGATTTAAAATACATAATGGGTCTAAAGCCAATTTCAATTGTCTCATAGTATCAATAGCATCAACACCTAATTCAGTTTCTAAATAATCTCGTTTACCAATCCCAACACCATGCTCACCAGTACAAGTCCCTTCATCTTCAATAGCTCTATAAATCATATTACCAACCAATTTTTTAACTCTATCATGATCTTTTCTTTCATACATTACTACAGCATGGAAATTACCATCACCAACATGACCCAAAATAGTACCAGTAATACCTTCTTCTTTAGCCAAATCTTCTTTCCATTGAGATACATGAGTTGCTAATTTAGAAATTGGTACAGCAACATCAGTTGTCCAAGCATCACACCCAGGTCTTGTATCCATTGTTGACCATAACCCTGATTTTCTTGCATTCCATAAATCATCAGCATCTGTTTTATTATCAGCAAAAATAAATTTATTTGAATTATATTTAGTCGCAATTTTTTCAACCAATTCAATTTTTTCTTTAACATTTGAATCACTATATCCATTAAATTTAAAAAATAATGATGGTTTAACATCCCAAATTCTTGAAGTCATTTTACTTTGATTAATTGCAGCCATCATATCATCATCTAATAATTCAATTGCACCTAAATCAATCCCAGCCCTTAAAACTTTTTGAACAGTTTTACATGCATCATTTAAATTATCAAAAGTTACAACTGCTACTGCTTGATTAGTTGGTTTATTAAATAATTTCAATGTAGCTTCAGTAACAACACCTAAAGTTCCTTCAGATCCAACAAATAATTGGGTTAAATTATATCCTGCACTAGATTTTCTTGGTCGATTTCTTGTTTTAATAATTGTACCATCAGCTAAAACAACAGTTAAATTAACAACATTTTCTCTCATTGTACCATATCTTGATGCATTGGTACCTGAACATGAGGTACCCACCATACCACCAATCATCGCACCTGGACCAGGATCTGGACCAAAAAATAATCCATATGGTTCCATTTCATCATTCAAATCTTCCCAATAAACCCCAGGTTGAACAACAACATCCATATCATCTTCATTAACTTTTAAAATTTTATTCATTTTTGAAAAATCAATACATACTCCACCTTTAACCGGAGTATATTGAGCTTCTAAACTTGTACCACCAGAAAATGGTACAATTGGTACTTTATATTCATTACAAATTTTCATAATATTAGAAACATCTTCTGTTGATGTTGGATAAACAATTAATCCAGGTCTTTCATCTGGTTTGGCATGATGTGTTTGCCATGTTGAATCGCTATGATCTTCTAAACTAGTCTTATCTCTTGATACATTATCTTGACCTAATAATTTTTCAATTTTATTAAATGCTTCATTTTGCTCAGTTGGTGTGCCATATTCTCGAATTGAATGTGTCTTTAAAGGTTGTGTTGAATTTCTTGCCAATTCACCAATAGTAATAGTAAATGTTTTTTTGTTGCTTGTTGAAGGGTTTTGTGAACTATATGAGTATAACAAAGTACCAGCACTTAATGCACCAAAAGTGGCTAGCCCTGCTTTTGATTTGGCGAATTTAGTGGTTAATTTAACCGTCTTGGATGCAAATTTTTTCATCCTGTTTTCTCTACCCTTTCTTTTGTAAAAGCAAAGTTTTTTTCTTTCAATCAAAACTTCGAAAACTAGTTTACAGAGAAGAAATGATCGATGCGAACGTTTGCTCTTTTAAATAGTTTATCCAATGATTCATTTATCATGATGGGGGGTTAAGTGTCCCGCACTTTATAACCTTCTAAAGTTTATAAATCTCCGTGGATACCTACCTGCCTAGGGTATCAATCATTCCTATGACCATTGATCTTCATCCATCCTATCCAGTATCGGATATAGGATCGGATGCCCCTCAGTTTGTTTCAAAAATACTGTATTCTTAATATATTTTTTTACAACGTTCTGATTATGTCCGGATCTTTTGGCACCATGTAGCTCAAAAATCTGATAAATGATGGATTTAAAAATTTGGCTCACGTAAGCAGAAGCTCCCCCGCATTATTCAAGAAAATTCAAAAAATTTAACTGGAATTCACAATGATTTGTTGAAAAGTTGCGGATATCGATACCGCCGGTTTGTGTGGCAAGAAAATAATTAATTGCAATGTAATTCGGCGATATTTACCGCTTGCAACTTAACCGGTGCTTAACTATTATAAAGCCGTGCACGTATCCGTTATAAGGCTATATATTCAAAGCTGCAGTGTACCATGGTATTCTATAGCTAATCCTTAGCTACATAAATGAGCATCATCAACATCGATCCATCCGGATAGTGTGTATCTGAGCTATGTGGTGAGTCTCAGCAATAGTTAGTATTTTTATATTAAATCTTGTATTTTTTCTATGTATTCCGTCTTTCTAGACAACATGTTGCAACTATTAATTGAATTACTTTTATTTTACTTTATTATATTCTTATCTAACACTTAATTAACGAATTTGTCGAAGTAGTCATAAGAAGGATATACCAAAGTACTAACGTTACGAAAGCACCAATTACTAAACCCGAGACTAGAGCACAATAGTTAGATCTCAACGGGATTGATCTTTAATAATACTCAAATCTTACCACAATTTTAATTAATTAATCAAACGGCCAAACAATCCAGGGTAACCACAGCTACCAACACAGCAGCAGCTGGCTGACAAACCTAGGGCATGTTCTGTCTCATTTTTTCGGCTAAATATTTTTCCAGCATTAATTACCGCTTAAGCTGCATGCTGAAATTGTTGGAGGAATGAATGCATGGGGTTTTTAAAGCTTGATTGAACTGTACGTACAACGCCTATAGAATTAAAAGAATGAATTTGTAGTCTAGCATTACAATATACCTCACGTCACAGGGATTGATGCGATTGTTTGATTTTGCAGGAATAACTTCGGATCAATGGGTTCTATTGAAACTATTAAAAAAGCGGAGGGGTTTCGTGAACTTTACACTGCAGTGGTTCTAGTTAAGATGCAACTGTTGATAACGATCAGTCTGGATAACAACCTGGTACCGTTCTTGTATCCAATTGAATTGAACAGAAGCTGCAGCCATGGCTCTAGTGAAATTTCCAAATAACTAAGACATATTTATATATATATATATCGTGCTTGTAAACGTTTATATAAAATTCTATATATATGAAACGACTTAAGCTGATTTAAATGGTTTTAATTAGCTAGCATTGTATTAAAATATCTATACACCAATGTATAAAAGATTTAAGATATTCTAATTAATCTGTGAGTCCGAATCAATTAGGTTTAAAAGCTCACAATTTCTAATACATATCGATCGATCTCAGGGGATTTTACCTCAGTGATCTAGTTAGTTAATATTGTACAAATAGAAATATAACATATCAATTTAAATTGCAGCATGTAATAAGTGTTGTGGTAATGACTATAGACTTTGCCTTGAGATGTTTATTGGCGTTCGATATATGGGATCACACAACGTTGCACGTCGCCAATTGACGCACCCCTCAAGCCATGCATTTATATTCGTAGTTAAGATTGAGCTCTAGTCCGTTCGATCAATTATTTCATCAACGCTTAATTAGAAACGATTTGGAGTTCAGCTCATGTCATTACAGCTTAAATTGAAAGAAATAAGTGGATTTAGAAGCACCTATAAAGCATTGTCGGAATGAATAGATATTCTGGTATCAATAGTTTTGTGTGATTTCTTATTGAGTAGTTAGTACACGTGTTTTAGATGTAGAAAGAACGGTAGATTCCCAATGATAACTCGACATGTGTAGAATTTTGTTCAGAATTGTTTCAAACATCAAGTTAATTAATTAACGAGAAAATATTTTATCGTGTGTATTATATCAGAGTGTCTGTATCTATCGTATATCTGCGAACCTAACAAGAATCTTCTTTAAATCCAAATTCAACACCATGGCTGCAGTATGAAACAGTAGTTGACTTGGTTTGCAGACGTTTCTAAAGTCTGGCTAATCATTGCATGCTACAATGGATTGTCCAACACCATCCACTATATATCATTGTTGAACATTTATATACATTGTTGTTGCAATATCAAGATATGAAATGTACAGTACTAATAACTAGGTTGATAGTTTATAAAGTCACAATTTTAGTATATAAATCTTTTAGGAGGAATTATGAACTTAATCTCCTCGTCTTCACTTGAATACATTTTTTGTATAATAACTTCAAGTGTGTAAATCCACCACTGTATCACCACTTATTAGCATGTATTCATGTTAATCATTACATAACCAGCCTCTATCCTGTCAACAGATTAAGTTTAAGTAACACGAAGAATTGCTTTATATCCTTTCAACTCGTAAACATCCGACTGAAAGAATGGAGCAACTCAATATTGGACTTCAACAATTGTACCCACTGAAAATTGTATAGAAATAAAAATTGTAGCTTATTAGATAATTGGGCAGTATCTATATTGTACTTGAGGTAACAGAGGTATAATAGTTAAGCGTATAAAATCACATTATTTCTATATTACATGCAATTGAGGACAAGATGACTACAACTCAATAAGGCCCATGGATTTGTAGATATAGAAAACTTGACAAAGTTGCAGTCAATTGAGGTATATGACGCTTTGGTTATTGAAATAATACTGAAAATCATATAGAGAAAAACCTGATTTTTTCGAACCCAAAAGATTTAAATATAAAAAAAAACAAAAAGTGTAGAATATATTTTAATCATTATATATCAAAACAATGACAAAGTTTAAAGGAGATGGTATATCTTCACCACTGCAGCTGGTTCAGTAATGTGGTCTAGATGATTATAATATATGGTATAATATCCATGGCAATAGCAAAACACAATTTTCGACGCGTCGTACTACAACAGATACATCCATGGATCGATCAAGATATTCGAGGAAACCCTTTTGAAACATATCAAAACTCTATATTTTTAATTGAAATAATACCAACTACCTTTATAATATATAAAAATAAACACTATAAAAAGACCAAGAAAAAATACATTGTTAAGCTACTTTATAATAAGCCAATTAAACATAGAATACACACCTAGTATAATAGCAATTTTCTAATTAACAACTGGCCAAGCAGCATGGTTCTTAGTAGCGTTATACTTACCTAGCTCAACTCCACAATTTTTCAGCCCTAATCTGTAACTCTTCCATTTGTCTAACCAATCTAATAACTTCAATTCCACTTTCTTATTATGAATCCCCATAATTGCAACTTCACAAACAACCACAGCAAACTGATATTTATACTCACAATAAACTCTATAAAACTCACCAAACTCATTATTTAAATCGCCAAATACCATAGAGATATCATCTTTGGAACACCAATTAGTATCAAAACTGGAAATATGTAAAATTTGTGGCGCATATATACAACTTTCCCATTGTGTAATGTATCCAATTTTCTTTGTTTTGTTATCAATATAAATATTTTCATCATTTATGGCTGGATGATATAATGAAAAAATATCGGGACCTAATAAAAGTAATGAATTCAATTCTTTTATCAAAACTTTTAACCATTCTAAATGTTCTTGATATTTGGCAGTTTCTGAATTTGATAATAACGAATAATATAAAGATTCCCATCTATCGATTTGAAATAACAAAAAATCATAAACTTTGTAATGACGATGGTATAATGTGTTCCAAGTAAACTCATCAGTGGTTTTTTTGGTATTGTATAATTTGTAATGGGTATCAGTATAATGTTGATATTGAACTACTAAAGGGTAGTCTCGATTTGATGCGATTTTTGGGTATGGATGTTGAATTTTTAACATTATAGTTTTTAAATTTGCCAATTCATTTAATAACGTAAACGTTTGTGTTGATGTTAATGTATTAATTGTTGATGATAACCTCGAACAATTGTTTGGGTATCTTGTTAATACAAATGGGTATAAAATCATCATATTCGAACCAATATTACTTGATTGTGTTATAATAGGTAGAGCTCCATAATCTTCAACACCCAAATTTTTTAAATGCGACATGACTTGAAAATCAATATTTAATTGTTTTGATGAATCAAAATCAACTTTCATCATATACATTGGCCATGCAGTACTTAAACTTGGACTATTATGTCTAAATGTTACATTAACAACAAAATTAACATCTTGATTCGTAGCATTATTTATCATATCAATTTCTAATTCCATATGCTTTGTTGTTAAACTAATAAATTCTGCTACTTTATTTTTAAAATCTTCCAAATCTATATAATCAATATCTTTCAATTCATTCTTAATTTTATAACTATTATTTAAAATTGTTGGTTCATTAATAATTTTTGAACAGGAATGCTTCTTTTGTGTTGGTATATTCTTATTTGACCAAGACTCCCATTCTTCATGTAAATTTTTGAATTTATTTGCCCAAACAAATACTGTTGAAAATTCAAAATTTTTTGGTCCATTAATTAATAAAAAATAAATCTTTTTCAATATTAATGATATAAAATTACTTTCCCAATTTAAAAATAAATCTGATAAACTTGTACCATTTAAACTTCTGTTTTTCAAATGTTGAAATAAAAACTTTTTCATTATAGTAACATTTGTGATATTATCAGATAAATCCATGATTTCATTATAAATTATTGGTATAGCAGCAAAACATGGTACAAAAGTACAATCGCCCCAATTACTAACAGTTAATTCTGAACCTTTTAAATCAACCATAGTATTTTCTAAATTAATCTTTGAATTAAACATGGTAAACCAATATTGATTATTAATATCAAAACATTGTTCAATTTCTAATATTGTACTTTTAATTTTCTTCAAATTTTCAGAAACTGCTGGATTAACATATTGTTTATCTTTCCAATAACACCATAATCGTCTATCTACTAATGATAGTAAAAATTCACTAATAGTCCAAGAAGTGTTTGATTGAATAACTGTATTACTAAATATATCATTTTCACCATTCCAACCAATTTCTGGATATGTTTGTGTAATTGTTTCTAAATTTAATTTATTATAAACACCTGTTTTAATTTTACCTGCAAATGGTGCTTGTTGATTTAACATTCTATACATTACAGCAACAATTTTTCCCATCAAAACATTCAAACTCATACCCAAATCTTTCAATTTATTATTTTTTAGTACTGCTAATAATGATTGGTTATCCAGTTGAAAATCATTGATTTTATAAACAACTACAAAATTATTTAAATCAATTGTAACAATTTCATGAGTATTGGCAATATCCTTTGCTATCCCGTTTATCGTATATGCACATTCCATTTCTTGCTGAGTTTTGTAATGTTGAATAATGCAATAAGTTGGAGTTTCATCTTTGTCAATACATTTTAATAAATATCTTGAATTTTGTAATTTTGATAAAAATTGATGATTACTAGAACCTGGAAATGCTTTGGCGCATAATATTTTTAATGATATGATACTTTCATTGTCAATGTCGTTTAATGTTTTGTGATTTTTGAGAGATTGTTCATTAAAAGGGTATTTAAATTTAAAATCATGGGTTGGACTTAGTGTTAGCATTTTAACTATAATATTAGTAGTATATTTATAAAAATTCCAAGAATTATCGGTATTATTAAACGAGTGTTAGTAGCCAAAAAAAAAAACAATTCAAAACTTGGTCGACTATAGTTAATTATAGTTATGATTAACAAGCGCTAGCAAAAATAATATGAATGGAAATGTCTAATGGTTTAGTTATTCGAAATCATGTTGGGATATGACTTTTTTGAATTTAAGTAATCACACGGCTGATATATATATTTATAAAACCACGTGCTAGTTTTAAAAACCTATTATCGGTGAATTCCCTAAACCGGAAATTTATTTATTTAGGTGCTGATTTTGAGCCTTACAACATCCAGTGGTTGTATATATATATATACGTTATATCTATCCTAAGATGACTACTTGCCATCGATAACACAAATTGAATATATTCCTGAATAATTTATCGCAATTAAGTTGATCATGAGAATAAAATGCTATTTTATATAGAATAGAAATACGGAGCTGATATAATGTATACAAGCTTAGGGTACGTATTAATATTTTATAATCAACCATCTAAGACACAGAGTACTACGTAGAAAAGAAATTTTTTTAAAAAAAAAACTACAAATAATATAATAACATTAAATAAGTTTTAAAACTGAGTTCTAGCTCGTAGTCGATCTTGAGCATTAGCAGCCCCTGCCATTGGCCATCTCTCACTTGCATCTTCCATATCTTTCAAGAAACTACTACTATTATGAACATTAGTGCCACCCAAGACAATTCGAACACCCTTCATTGTAGCATTCATTTCAGCAACCAATTTAGATTCTTCAAAAGTAACCCCACCAACCATATAAACAATAATATCTTGAGGTCTTTCAGCTTCAATGTTTTCATTTTTAGCCCAGCTTGGTAAATGGCCATCATCAAAAAATGCATGGGTACTCTTTTTTAATCTTGATTTCAATAATGATGTCAAAGTGTTTTGTAATAATGGAGTATGTTGAGTATAGACATTTTCAACACCTTTTAAACCTTTAAAACCAGATTGTGCTTTTGCAAAAAAAGAATCTGATCCAAATAAGTTTTCTTGTCTTTGAGATGAACCTGCATAAGTATTAATTAAACATTTTAATGCATTGATCTCTCCACCAGTTAATGAAGAATTTGATTGTAATGTATTAATTAATTGAGGTGTTGAATTATTAGAATGATGTTGATATCTTAATGAATATAATGCTACTAATCTTAGTTTAGATTCATCATTGATTGTGGGTAGTAATAACAATTGTTGTAATTGCTTTAAATCACCATTATGCTGATCATTACATGCTAATGATTGCTCTAATTCAGAAACTTGTAATAGATTATATAATGCAACTAATCGGGATAATTCACCAACTAAAGTAACATGTTTTGAAACATTACCTGATAATTTTCTAAACTCTGGATACTCTTCAACAAATCTTTTCATATCCGCAATAGATTCAATTGAACTATTTGATTTAGTTTTTGCTTGATATTGTGAAACATAATCTTTAATTGATGCCCCCAAATCACCAAAATTCAAATACATTGTCTTAGCAAAGAATGCATCTTGATCTTGACTTAAAACAATTTCTGTTAATTCTTTACTGACTTCAGGTACTGTAGATAAATCAACTCGATTATTAGAAATACCTAATAAATGATGTACCATTGCTTGATAAGTCCATGGGGTTAATAATGGAGTAATAGGATCATTCCTTCTATCTAATATTAATAAAATTGGTGGTGTATCTGGCTTTCTAAAATCAAATAATGTACTTTCTTGATTCATAGTATATGATAATTCAGAAGCTAATTTTCGACACATTGAACTATTTTTATCAAACCGAATTAATGGTTTACATTTTAATGATAACAATAACCCTGTTATACCTTCAACTGACCTGTTTAAAGATTCAGAATTCCAAGTATCGAAATTGTCACCAAAGATTCTGAACCCTGGTGAATGTAAATTAAAAGTAAACAAATCTTTATTAATAACCAAATAATCTGCAAACATTTCTTGAACTTTTGATACAATTTCATGATCATCACTTTCTGCTAATCTTTCTAAATAACTTTTTTTAACAATATTACTGAAAAATAATTGATATTCCGCATATTTTGGATGTCTTAATTCATCAATTAAACATTGAATTGAATCTGGTGTAGGTCGAACAAACACTATACATTTTAAATGCCGCATCTTTTCTCGGTTTGGATTATCTATTCTGTCAATTAAATAAACTTCGTGCTTTAATAATAATGATTGAGTTGTACACATTGATATAATTGAGGTCGTTTCTTTGTCAAGTAGTAATACTTTGATTTTTGATGTTGCGCCTTCCGAGCTAACCATCCGTGATGTATAACTATGTAATGTTTTCAATAAATCCATCTTTATTATTATATTTCCTTAATTTGTGAATTTGATAATATTATGAGATTATGTTTGTTGATACTAAGGATCAGAATCAAATACGTGAGCTAAAACAAAAACTAAAGTCTATAATGAGTTGGTGTACTCAAGATAAATGCAATTTTCTATCAGTTTGATGTTATCAATTGTAATTTCAATCTATATTTTCTAGTTAGTAATTTCCAGTACTGTAATTAGACTCCAAAAAAGAACCCTAGATAATAATAAATTATGTATAAATTAGAACTTGGTATCAAAAGTTTTCAAAATCACCGAATATACTTTGATAATAATACTTTATTCTCCAAAAATACTGCAAACAATTGTTAAATTATAATTAATGATGAATATGTCAAATGAGTGAATGCCACAAACAAATTGAAGTGTCAATAAATCAGATAAAAAAAAATCGCGGAATTCCGTTCCGCGCCCGCAATTGGGACAATAAGAAACCCCCGGTAATTAACTTTCAGTTTGTATTTTTACATAAGCTTAAAAATGAATTTGTCCCTCCCCAAACCCACAAAAAAAATAAAAAGTGCAATATTACTCAATCAATATTGATTAGACATTTTGCATCCATTTGAATCCATTGTTTATTATATTTTGCATTGCATTTACACCACGTTATACAATCACAGCCTAGAATTTGACTATACAACTCAATTGGAAATATTTCAAATAACCCAGAATATTAAATTTTTTTAATAAATTTTACAATATAAATATTCAGGAGAAATGCCCAACACTCACAAAGACGAAACAGGCTCAACAGGAGCTAAGAAAAAACCATCAAAACAGTTTGTAGCTCATGGCCGACATAGTAGAAATTTAAGCTCGACACGACTGAGTTCGAAATCCAGATTAGGACCATTGACAGTAGATGGTGCTACACCAAGTGATGATGATGCATTAAGATCAAAGATGAAAAGATCAAAAAGTACTGAATCGATATTATTAAAAAAAGATAAAAGAATAACACCTTTAAAAAGTACCAAAAGTCAGACTAGAATGCATACAAGTGGTAGCCACAGTACTTCTAGTGGTAATGGTAACAGGCCTCATGTTCCTACCCAAACTAATAGTACATCGGCTCTTAATGGAGTTTATAAGAATACAAGACAACCAGTAATTCAATTAGATCATGAAAGTGATACTGAAGATGATGATGATAATGTACATACTACTAACAACTTAAAAAATACTAGTGATAGTATCAATAATGTAAGGCATGACGTGATTGTTGAAAGGTCAAATGAAGGAACTCCACTAGCTACAAGTCCAAAAGAACTTGAAAAAGATAATCCATTTGAATCGGTTAGTACAATTAGTTCACAGAATGGTAGTAGTAAACTTGACGACAAAGATAAAAGTAATAATAATAATAATAATAATGATAAAGATTCAATTAATGGGAATAAATCAAGTGAAGTTATATCAAAGAAAGAACGAAGTAAATTAAAAGGTAAACAAAAAGAACGAGATAGTATTGATGAAGAAGATTTAAAAAAATCACCAACATTATTACCAAATTATCTAAGTCATAAAGTTCCAAAACCAAGAATCAATAATGAAATGGTTTATACAACAACTCAAGATTCAAATAATGAAACAAGGTTTTTGGAATCAAAATCAGATATTAACGTTACTAACCCAATTGACAATACAACTAAAACTACTAATACCAATCGACCATCATTAGATAGAACTGCTAGTTCACACACCACAAGAACACAACAAAAATTGTGGTTACAACGAGAATCTGCAGGTCAACAAGCTCCATCACCATTATCAGTAGAACAACGAAAAGAGTTTGATAGAATTACTAAAGAATACATTTCTGTTTGTAAATACACTAACCCATTATCTAACTCTGTTAAAAGATTAATGAATAATAGATTAAAGAAAACACCATCTAATATTCCAAAACGTCCAAATTCTAATAGAGATGATTTAGCAATGGGGTTATCACAATCATTACCAAAACGAATTAATTCCTTATCAGCTACAATGATGAATTCAAATTCAAGTGTTGATTCAAATAATTCAAATACTTGGCATCAAATCCCTAATTATTCTCATACAAGTAGTCAATCTACTGAAATTGATAATATTTCTGTCGCATTGAATTCATTGTGGAGCAAGCAATGGAAAGATCCTGATGATGTAAGCCATGATCAATCACCATCTTCTTTTGATAATCACAACCATCATCATAATTCTAATAATATAAGTAATCAAGCTCATCATGCTCATCATCATATGCAACAACAACGACAAGCTCAAGCTACAAGAGGCCCAAATGGTGGATTAAGATTGGGCTGATAAAAGAAGTTCTTTGTATTTAAAATTTTTTTTTTTATTTATTTTATTATAATTTATCATTACTATTAAAACTAGTAAGGAGTGGTTGGAGCAGATCCAAAAGTCCTTGATTGTGTTGGTGTTAAATTTGTAAAACTAGTAGCTCTACTCATTGAATTTGGTGCAGTTGGAGGGTTATTAGAATTATTGGCATGAGGTGGTTTGAAACCAGATTTTCTACCTTCTTCATATAAAAAATCAACAGTTTTTTCAAATTCACCAGATTCAATCAAAGATTGATATTTTCTGTATAAATGTAATGCAGTTTTTGCATCTTCAATACTATCATGATCACCAGTTTGAACTTTTTCATCTAATAACAACCAAGCTAAATATTTTAATGATAATTTTCTTTGCATTGGTCTACTATAAATCTCCAAAGTATCAATAACTTGTTTATCTGGTACTTGAATATTAATAGTTCTGAAATCATTATGTAAACCATGTCCAATAAATACGCATCCAAGATTTAATAATAACCATAACCTTTTGTAAGATGTTTGTAATGTTACTAATCCCTTTTTTGAAACTTGAGGATTTAAATCACCTTCTTCTATACCTGAAAAGTTTGTTAAATAATCAACAATTGGTTCTGTTGTTGCAATATAATCATCTATAAAAGGTAAGCCTTCTTTTGGACCCTCACCTCTTATAACAGAAACTCTTGCTAATGATAATAATGTTGGAGATATTAAAGATCTCCCACCATCACTACTAATTTCTATTTCTTCTTCTTGTAATTTTACAAATTCCGCATCCATTGCAACTAATGTACCAGGTTTTGGTGCTTCTTCTTGAGTTAATAATTCATATTCTTTTTTATAATTTGCCATCTCACCTTGAATGAAAAAATCTTTATACAATAATGAAGTATCCATTCTTTGTTTCCATGAATCATAATCAAATTTGATATCTGAATGTTCTTGATATAATAACAATACTGGAATTTTCCATTTTACTGAAAAATCAAACGCTTCATTTTCACTCAATTGTTTAACCAAAAAATCATTAAATAAATACCATCCATCTTCTGCTCTTGAAATTGTAACTAAATGATTATCAGATTCTCCATAACTACCTATACCACAAACCATACCAACTAAATTATATCTTGTACCACCAGATCTCGAATCTGCTCTAAGATTCAATTTACCTCTTGATGATGATGCATAAAAAGTTTTTAAAGGCCATGATGATTCATTTATCCACATTGCTTGAACTGATGAATCCTCTTGTGGTATTGTAATGGATAACAGTTTTGGTAATGATCTAACTGTTTGCATTACGCCCACTGATTGTTGCTCTTGACAATAATCACAAAATGCATTAGTTTGACTCCAAGTTTCTAACCCTCTTTTCATTGCATTAATAAAAGTATTTGCCATTGCTTGTTGTTGTTTTCTTATATTGGATGAATTATTATTATGATTTGGTGTAACTGATGCTAATTCTAAAGTGAAAATTAATCCTTCTTGTTGTGATTCAATACCACAAGGGAATCTTTTAAAAGTATTTGTTATAGGTATCCCACCAACTTGACTAAAAGCATTTTGTGATTCAATTGTAATTTGATTTAACATATATTTGCATAATTTTTGTACCATTATGGATTCACTTGTAAATTTTTTATTCATTGGACCTTTTGCATCATCATATAAATAAGCTTGAGCCCCTGGTAATGATTTTAGGGTTTTTAATAAATTCCCTGCTTTACAAGCTCTACCATCAGCTTTATACATCATATCAAATAATAAACCCAATTCTGTTAATAAATTTGGTTCATTATTATTCAACTGTGATACAGCATTGACAGTAAAATTATAAAATAATGGTGAGAATCTAAATAATTGTAATAAAGCATTACAATAAGAATTTGATAGTTGAGTTTCCAAACCAGAATATTTTGTTGAATTATAAAAATCAAAATCAAAGTCACTAATACCAAATTTAGAATATTTAATTTCCAATTTTCTATAAGTTTTTGCAATTTTTAATGATGAAACAGCTTCATCAAACAATTTACTTTTATCTTCAACTTCCCCAGTTCTTGCTTTTTCACTTTTAAATTTTGGTACAGTAACACTTGATCTTCTTGTATTTTCTGATTGATGATTTTGATTTGATAGATTTCTTGGTACTTTTTTTGTATTACTTGCGACTCTAAATCCTAGATTTTTATCATATCTCATTCGTTTTTCTAAGTCAACATCAATTCTTGGTGATGGGATCCCAACATCTGATATTTGTTGATCTGGCCATGATGATAATAATTCTTCTTTATAATATGGCATACCAATTTTTGATAATGGTTCATGATCTTCAATAGTTGAATAATCACGATTGTCAGAAACTGGAAATTCCATTGGTGTTGGGAAATCTGTAAAACTTGATTCACCACTTTGATCATTTGTCCATAATTGTAAAAATCCATCACCATCACTTAATATCATATAATCACCTGTACTTGATAATTCCATCCCATTTATAGCTGATGTTACTGCAGCTTGTTGAATTTGTACTTCTGTTGGTCTAAGCATATCTAAAAATTGAATTTGACCTGTAACACCTGCAATCATACAGCATGTTGATAATTTTGGATGAATTCTTGCAAACATTGCCCCACCTGGGAAACTTATAGGATTCATTGGTTTCATAGCTCTAATATCATAAACATTTACCATTGAATCAGGATAATATCCATTTTTCCTTGATGAATACCCACAAGTTATTAATGTAGTACCACTAAAGTCCAAATCAACAACTGGTCCCTGATGACCCATGAAATTTTTAACAACTTGTAATGATTGAGGATCTATAACTTCAACATTACCATTTTCTAACCCTGCACCAATCAACATACTACCTCTTTTCAATTTTGTGATATTCCCACTGAAATGAGAAATCTGACTATTTATAACTCCTCTATCAATATTAACTGATGCTAAATCATTTTTACCACCAACCACAACAGTATTATTACTTTTATTTAACATCCCCATAGCCATGATGTTTAATTTATCACTTGGAAAAGTTTGCTTAATAACCCCTCGACGATTATGTAACCTGATTTGATCTTTACTTGCTGTCACAACCCCGCTTCTTGTTGTCAAAATATCAACTATATCATCAGGTTGAGTTCGAAAACTTGTATACCTCATTAACCCACTTGGACCCCTATAATAAGATGCGATTCGACCTTCACTATCCCCACACCATAATAAATCCTGTTCTGTATCAAATGCTCGAGCTGTTATAAGCGATGTTGGCATTGGATTCCGCCTCGTCGGGATTGCATTTGGCAAACGAGCTATCTATGTATTGTTAGTTCCCTGTATATTTTTTCTTGCAAGATATCATACCTCATGCCAACTTTCCATTGCGAAAAGTAATTTATTTTTATATGCTGAGACTACTGATCTATTATTAAACTAGTTCTAGTTTATGATAGTCGTGCTTGTTCTGTCTTGATTATGATTTTATTATTGAAAGGTTTATTAAATGATCCAAGTGTAATTTGAGTTTGATTTGTGATGGTTTCCAATAAATTCAGTGTAAAGTCGCGTGGGTTCACCGTCTAATCAATTAATGTGCTCCACGCGGATGCTCGAAACACGCTTAGATATTGTGGTGATGATTAATTTCTTTCAAATTCACAATTGGGAGGAATGATTTTTTTAATTTTTTTTTGAATGCGGCTTGTGTATAGGATGATCTATTTGCGGCTGTGCAATGTGATATTACAATTCATAACGAGCTCTTACCTGTACAACATACTACAGTATATATATTGCAGAGCTCATAGTTCTAGCAGGTTACATATATAATATAGCAATATATCATAAATATATATGTTCAGAGGTCTTAAGGTTATAGTTGTATATTGATATTCCAGCACCTAAGATGGAATACGACTAGTTGTTAGTATATATATGTATAATCTACATTTAACTAATTTGCTGCTCGCCTGTCGTGTATACATATATATATCGTGCACATATCAGATCAGATTATGGGTTTCTTATTCAACCTTATATATATATATATATATTTATAATAATTTGCGATATATAAATTTGTAATATGGTTTAGATTTGCACATGTTGCAATTAATTAATTATAATATTATAATTAAGTATACTATATAATATATATTGACTGTTAAGATATCTCCGTACAAGATCTTAATGTATACATCTATAGATTATGATGCATCACCAATTACATCCTTTAGCTCTAGAATAAGGATATATATATATATATATATATATATATATATATATATTAAGTTTATGATGCATGTAGTTAGCTACTCAAGGTTAATAATCATAAAAGACCGACCGATAGCTAGTCTGTCAAATTTAAATCATAATATTAATTATACTATTTGAAGCTATATATAAATTTTTAGATTAGCATTAATTATAATATTCGAATCCGAGTGAGTGTCCGGAAATTATAATTGGTATATATATATATATATAAAGATAAATTCGGATCTCACGTGTACAGAGAATATATATATAATTAATTTTGTTATAATTAAATTATAAATATTAAATATTTATTGGCTTACTCTATAAATATGGATGGATATATATACTTAAGCTTACTAGTTCATTCCAACGTCAATTATAATTCTTGACCATGTATAGTCGATTACTCCTAAAAATTCTTTTGTCTACATATAGTTTTGAGCTATTGCTGAATGTTTAAAATAGCTATTGATATACGATATCTAAGAGTCCTTGGTGTTAGTCAAACAATAATTATTAATGTATTATATATAAATCGCAATCATTTTAACTCAATGTTAACTTGAATTCATATATATTATAAGCAGTACCTGATAAAACTTCACACATGTCGATATTGATCTCGAGATATCCCATCTTCCTGATGATAACCAGATCCATGGATGCATTATAAATATCTAGGCCTCCGGATTAAGCTTTTGGATGGGATAATATCAGTATCCTAATGTATACCGCATATGGCCACCACGGATAGCCTGAGAATTCGTTTCAGCGGCCTATAGTATACATAAAAGGCCCTTTAATTAACATTATGTAGCCATACCCAATATATATATATAGTATACTAGCCCTAAGCTGACGCTTAAAGCCATCTGACCTACAGAATCCCATGCATCATGATTAGTTATATATTATACCATAATTTAAGAAGCAGAAAAATACGGCAATATTGTAGTTTTATGACTCAGTAGTACATAGATTTAATCAATTGCAAAAACTCAAGTATATCATGTATCCTTGATGATTCGTCCAACTCGAGCTCATGATTAAAATTGTACACTTGTTAACTTCTGGGGTCACGTCGACCGGGTATCAGCATAGCAATCGAAGCCTAAGGGCCCTTTTTCTGTTAAAAAATTCGATCGATCTTCTTTGGTTTTTTGAAAAAATACAAAGCTTTAAGCAGTCCTCTTTTTTAAAACATTAATTTTATTAAATATGGGCTGTTAGTAGGGCTTAAGCCAGTACTTGTTACAACAATAATACGTGGGATTTTAAAAACCTAAGAAATATCAGTAACGTTGTACGTGGTACCGCGTGGAACGTTCGAGCGTTACCGTAACAATATAATCCACATACAGTTGTAGAAACAATATTAGAGTGAATTCAGTACCACTATATATATGATCCGGATATATACAGTAGCTAGCTAGGCTATACTATGTATATAATACCATGGTAGAAGCTACTCAACGTTACGCTCATATGATATCCCATAAGAAATGTAACATACCCTAAGTTGGGGTCGAGAATTTGTTTGAGATAGGCCAAAACTCGGCAATCAATGATATTAGCTCTAGAGAAACATTGCGCAATGGCAATTTCAATATGTTAAACCATCTATTTTGGTTTTGCAATCCATGGTAATTATATACTTTTTATCGATCTATATATATATGATCTATATTATAATAGAGAGTAGCACGTACAAAAACACTTGTACAAACCACTACTATATATATATGAGTATGTCGGGCATATGTATACTACAGTTACACATCCATTTCTCAAATCCAAAGGTCTATACACTCCCTTCTAGATCAATCGATAGGATTGATGCAGTGAATGGCAGTTCTCGTCAAGTATAACGTTCAAACCGGGATTTTATTAGTAATTCTATGCTCTATGGTACTAGAGTTATATGTGAATCAGCACCGGTTAATTTAAATTTCGCGACTTCGTTTATAAGGAGCCTGCATGCAGCATAGCCTAGGGCAACTATGAGGTCCAGAGTCTGGAAGGGCAAATAGAGTCGTGCAGAGGTCAATTAAATTTTTGCAATTGACTTACACGTACCATATGTTTTATAAACTGCACAATTCAATCGTTTTCTTGAGGATCCGATATTTCTGCATATGAAATCTGATATGCATATGCCCTTAAGAAAATTTGAGACCAAATCTACCACCTGGAATTATCTATAGACACTGACAAATTAGGCTGCTAAGGATATACAGTGTATAAATTAATTAAATATAAAGTTTGGGTTTAAAAAATATAAATGATATATGTTTTGAATAATTAGAATAAAAGTTATTGGGTATCTGGAATTTGAAATATCTAGATGGCATATATATGATATCAATTGATTAATGCAAATTTAACTTAAGACTTAAGAACCCATGCATTTGATATGATGATCCAAAAGCTATCAATATGGGTACAATCTTGTACACTTAATTAAGTTGTATATATATATGGATGTCATAACTACTGGCTCACCTATATATGAACGCTAATATTCATTTTAAGGCTAGATATCCTTTCATTATCCATTGTAAGGACCGCGGTATATAATTGCCAATATTATAATTAATATTTTAGGATATATATCGATCGTGGTACCTGGAATCTGACTTATATATGGTAATTATCAATTATCATCGATCCAGGGATTTGTGCACCGGATTATAAATTAATAATCATCATTAAGTCATACACTTAATATTAATTATAATATTAATAGTGAGTTATTAATTCTATAATAATCTGACAAATTTAAGTTATTATAAATATATATAATATAGAATCCCAAGTGACAGATAGAACCCAACTGTAAAGATCACTATAGAAATATTGCAATTATTGAATTTAAGATCTAGAAACCGTTATAACTCACATAAAGGAGAGACCAACGGTGTCCTTTGCATAAGTATATAGCCTAGGATATACACCTACCTATAGGCAGCTGTAATCATAATTGAATTCAAAAGGGCCCGGCTCCATACGTAAAATTGTATAAGCATCCTTTTTACAACTTGAAGTACAAAAACGCAGCGAAAAACAGAAAAATAAAACCTAGAAGCTAATGTAGTGAGGAAACTTGAACGCGATCATCCGGATATGTACACTATTTATCCATGGAAGTCAGGATTTTAGCTGTATCCGATATATAGAATGTAAATATGTTATTAATGCAAGCCATCGCTATCACAACCCTAACGTTAGATATTCCCCGGGCCCCTTAATATCCTATAGTTAAGGGTGACTAATTTCTATCATATACTACATGTTAAACAATAACAGCCTTAACTGAATCAACAAATCAAATCAATCTATTTTTGTTCCAACTTATGCTCTCGTTAATTTATTTTGAAAGCGTTATGATGCTTGCGTGGGCGTGCGACATTGTCTAAATTTGACAAAAAAACTCAATCAACCACTTAGAAATTCATATCGCGGCTTCTTTATACATTCTATATACAGTAGATTCAATTAATTACAAATTGATATTTTTTTTTTTTTTTCTTTTTGGTGTAAAGAATGAAATTTACTGAGTCCAGGTAATAATTCTTTCTCGATTTCGAGTCAATACTCAATTCTAATCGATATTGTTTGCTGTTGTTTGAAAAAGATTCGAAACATCTACTATGGTAAATTTTCCCTACACTCTATAGTCCTATTACAGTAGTTACTAAATAGGGCTTTGCCCCGGATTTAAACCCCCGGTCAAAAGTTATTAAAAACTTGAATTTTGGTTTTCTATATGCTTGTTAAAAATTATTATATATCAAAGTTTTTTTATTAGTACCATGGTATTAAATAGTTTATCTTTTTTAACATTTTTTATCAATTCTCCGAATCTCTATTTTTCTTTTTGTCTTTCCCACTTTATTATAGTATAATAATAAAAAAAAAATATATAATTTTTTTTTTCTTAATAGTTTTTTTTTTCTTTATTGTCTCTCTTCACTTTCACTTCATTAGTACTCTAAACTTTTACTGACGGTTTTTTCAACAAAATATATTTATTACAAATATTTCTTAAAAGAAAAACTTCACCTGCAATCAAAATTCTTTGACGACTAGTTTTCTATTATCAAAAAACCATTCTGAATGAGTGCGTTTATGCATCTGGCTGATGCAAAGCTAGATATTGCATTATCAGTATTTGGTGTAGCAGCTCTTCACGTAAGTTACAAATAGCTTTTTTTTTAAAAAAAAATTTTTGGACAAATTAACAAAATTAGTTGGAATTATTTGATACACCAATACATGGAACCGGTTCAATAGCGTCAATACATGAAGGGTCTTACTATGGTAGAGTTCATTATAATAATCTAGAAGATTTAAGTTATAAAAAATATCGAGTAGAATGTTCAACTGAGACTGGAAGATTAGAATTGAAATTTTATCAACCTCCTGATACAATTCCTCGACTTGCATTTTATAGTAATCACCCTCAAACTGGTGCTGGTAAGTTTCATGGTGTTATGCATTTCAGTTAGTCGTTATTAAAAGAGACAATTCACTGCCAGAACAGTTTTTATAATAGAAAAAGAATCATTTCCAGGTGAAAAAGTTTTTGTTTATTTATGTTTACTTTATAGAAGTCTTTTTGTACCAAACTAACTATCCAATTCAAATAAAGATTTATGCTAATGTTGTCGATATCCTTCATCATCATCAGATTTGTTAAGGTAGATTGAGTAAGGAGCCGAAGCTATGGGTAGTGGGCGTGGGTGGGGTGGGCGAGAACGTTGTGTGTTTTAGCCTTGTTAGCTCAGGGTTGCTAATTTTTTGACATCATTAAAAAAATTCAAAAATTCAATAAACCGCAAAGTACCCTTAATTTCTATTGATATTTACAGTAGTTAAGTACCACCAGATTTTTGAATGATTAGTACCATCGATATTTGTTAGAATGTTTGCCACCCATGAATGTAGAATTTACAAATTCGCAACTACACTGTACTGCAGATAAAGCTGTGCAAGGGTGATTGATCGATCAGGCGTTCTAATACGCAATAAAGATTCTAATGCAACAACGTAATGTGATTGATTTCAATATTGTATACAGGTAACGTAGTATATACAACCTGTAGATACCTGATGCGCGATTAGAATTCTATGTTAAATTAATCACTTGAAATAGTTGCAATCCGAGCTTTTTTTGCCTGAACAGCAATCAAGATATATTGTGATCATTCCTAGCAATATCAATAATACAATGTAAGTAGCTAGATAATGCATCATTACTATAGTACCGTGTAAACTATTTCTAGTTGAATTCTGGGCGGATTGATCATGATCCTACACAGGAATTCGTTTAAATTTAATTAGATCGAATACCATCAACACGGGAAATAGCGTACTGGAAAATATATATTTTAACATTATTCTGAGCACTGCAGTCGTCGAGATCTATACCCCACTATATATAGATATCCATATATTATATATAATTTATATATATTGACGGAAGAAATTTAGAATTTAGATGGTACCGCGTTGTATGTATACGATCATAAAAATTTAACCATCAGCTAAACATGAGAATCTATTCGAGAATATTCATGTATACGTTTTAAGTTATGCTTGATACTCAAAATCCAGCTCTAACTTGATCGAATTACTTGTTATAGCCCGATTAATTTATAGTATACTGACATGCTTATAACAATTTAAACTGTACTTATAAAATATATATATAGCATATGTTAAAGACGTATATATATATAGGCTCAGCTCATGATTGCAAGATAGTGTGTACCACCTAGGCTAATATGTATCGATACCCAACTTTAAAGTCTTTAAAGTATCAAAGTACATTTAAGATCTTCAGAGTAACAATAATATCTTGATTAGGGCAAATCTTTTAAAATTAAAGGTAGTCTGCGGCGTTTAAATATTTTAAAAGTGCGAATGCCTCCAGTTTTTAATTAATATACCGCTGTTATTATACTACTGGTAGCAATAAATTGATCAATATGCATGGACTAACTCGCGATTCGTAAACGTGCGGCTTAAATTTAAGAGTTTTGGAATGTTTTTGATTGGAATTCGATAACCTATACCAGGTAGTATTCATACATTTTTAGTAAGCTATTTATATATTATGCATATATGTTAGCCTCCGGGACTTAATATTAAAGTTTAAGAGGTTATCTATTGAATAGTTGCAAACTATCGTAAATAACTCGGATTTTTTTTGGACAGGATCAAACTGTACTTTACTATATATAGCTATAATAAAATTAAAAAATAAAAACTGCCATGGTTATTATAATTATATATACAATATAGGATATAATTAATTAGTGTCATAAAAAAATCGATCTCAATTTGAGATCGGTCGTGTTCGAGTACTAGGACGTCGACCACGATTGCTTTTATTCTTCAGCAATGCTATTACTTATATAAATGTATGATACACGTGCACATGTACAGACCTTATTTATTATATATATATTTTTATATATATAGCTATATATATAGCTATTGCTGGTATACTATAGTACCTATAGGCACAAACTATTCAACATCATGATTGTTACTACAGTGTCGGCAAATGTAGTTATTTTGAGGGTTGTATATATACGTATACATCGATCATTGCAACAGTATAAGAGCTTCGCAATATATATATGCAAGCCGGCATTTTAAGCTTTTTGAAGAATGTGCTACAGATCGATCGAAGCATCTGCGGATTAACAATGCATCCATGGAGTATCGGACCCATATATATAACCATGCATCATTCGGATCCATGATGGGATATCGAGCACCGAAAAGATGGTCAGGCTTATTAATATATTTATAATAATTGTTAGCCTATAGAAAATTTAGTTGTATGTATAAAAATTCCATTGTTACCCATTGTAATGGCCATTTCAAAAACTTGCCAATATATTATAATATATAGATAAGGAATTATAAATCATCACCCAACCTCCGTCAACTCACCCATTCTTAGTTAATGAATTCAGAATTCTTAGCTCGAGATCATTATAATATATATATGCATCCATGGTGATCAAAAATTAAATTTTGGTCAATACTATCATACCGGGGCCCCTTAAGTATACTATAGTTGTATATGACTAAGCCTTTATAAGAAAACTTGGGATATGAATATACATGGATAATAACGTGTTGCAATGAATCTCTATAGAATTCATCTCATACACTCTCATGGAGTTTAGTCTATGGACATACACGATTCATCATTATCCCAAAAAGCATAAATACTACAATTATAAACAAGTGCATATAAATAATGCTTGACTATATACTAAGATGGGTTGTAAAGTACAACCATTGTGACCAATCTCCGGATGATGGATTATATATATATATAGATTGTTAGTGTTATTGCTGCAACGCAGCTCTAGTTGAAAGTTTCATAGTATGTTATGTAGTATGTATGATGCTTGAGCTTGTGTTTGAATTCAATATATATATATATATAACTATAAGAGGTCCCGAAGAAATTGTATATATTTGCAATGTGATCATATATACAGAGCCCTCCTAGGAGCTCAGTATAATAGGAATACAGTTCGCGAGCAAACACTAATTATTGAATAAACTTATTAATTGCGATTTGAATAAATGAGCGTGTTGTGTTTAGGCTTACTCTCTTCTACTAAACACACTCTCATGAAGCAGCTATTAACGATGGACTTCAAGAGCCAAAACAAATAAGTAGTTTCTAAAAATTCTCGATCGATCGGTCGCGTTGAAACAGCGAGCAAATTCGCGATTTACGCTGATGGCACAAATCCAACCGACCCGATGGGACTTAATGTTTAGCCCACCCCCCGCTTAAATCTTAGAAACCCCCTTATTAACAAAAAAATGTTTCAATATCTCAACAACACCACACGTTGATTAATTTTTTTTCTCCAACGTAATCAAACAGGCCATCATCATATAAGCGAAATAGTGCCATCAACCATTGAGGCTTGTACTCATCATACTACTGCACAAATTATACTAAAAGATGACGGAATCAAAGAAACGAGCAAGCAAATCTACACCAAAAAAATCAAATAAATCAAAGTCACCACCTCGGACACCAAAATCAAATAAACTTTCAAATAATAAATCATCAACTTTATCACCGAATAATAACAACAACAATAATAATGCCAAAAACCATCATCGAAGATTATCATCAATATATTCAGTACCTTCGCCGTTAATTGATACTCCACTGGGAGGGTTTTTGTCAGTTTTCAAAGCAGCATCAAATCAATGGGCTGCAAGGTATGTATTTGTATCTTTTGCATTAATTATTCGAGCTGCTGTTGGGTTAGGTCCTTATAGTGGGTATAAACAAGAACCATTACATGGAGACTTTGAAGCTCAAAGGCATTGGATGGAAATGACTATTAATGTACCAATGAAAGATTGGTATTTTTATGATTTAGAATGGTGGGGGTTAGATTATCCACCTTTAACAGCTTTCCATTCTTGGTTATTAGGTAAAATTGGATCATTAGTTAATCCATCATGGTTTGAATTATATAATTCAAGAGGTTTAGATGATTATGATTTGAAAAGTTATATGAGGGGTACTGTTTTAGTTTTTGAATTGGCATTATATATTCCTGCTGTTATTTGGTTTGTTAGATGGTATGGTAAAAATCATTCAAGAATTAGCTCAATTGATCAATCAATTGCATCAGCAGCTATTTTATTTCAGCCGGCTTTAATCTTGATTGATCATGGCCATTTCCAATAGTATTCAATCATGTTGGGATTAGCATTATTATCAATTGTTAATTTAAATTATTCTAATAAAGTTATTGCATCTATTTTATTTTGTTTATCATTATGTTTTAAACAAATGGCTTTATATTATGCACCAATTATTTTTGCTTATTTATTAGGATGTTGCTTATTTCCAAGAATTGATTTTTTGAAATTATTTGGTATTGGTATTAGTGTATTATCAACTTTTATTATAATGTTTGGTCCTTTTTATCTAGTTGGTGGTTCAAAAACATTATTACAATCAATAATTAGAATCTTCCCTTTCAATAGAGGATTATGGGAAGATAAAGTTGCAAATATTTGGTGTACCCTAAATACTTTTGTTAAATTAAAAGTATTATTTACTAATGATCAATTGCAAAAAATTAGTTTAATTGCAACTTTAGGATCAATTATTCCAGCAATGATTTTGATCTTTTATTATCATAGAAAACATTTATTACCATGGGCTTTTAGTGCTGGTGCATGGGGGTTCTTTTTATTTTCATTCCAAGTTCATGAAAAAACTGTCTTAATTCCATTAATGCCAGCTACTTTATTATTAGCCAGTACTAATACTGATGTAATTTCAATGATTACCTGGATTAATAATATTGCAACTTTTTCATTATGGCCATTATTGAAAAGAGAGGGATTGGTATTACAATATTTTACAATATTTTTTTGTTGGAATTATTTAATTGGTAATTTTTCATTTTCTAGATGGCAAAAAATTCTACCAAAGAACTTTTTTTGGAGATTAATTCATGTTGGTTCTTATATTGGGGTTGTGCTTTTACATATTTTGGAAGAAATTGTACCAACAGATTTATATTTGGAAAAGTATCCTGATTTAATGGTTATTGGTAATGTTACTTTGTGTGCTCCTTGTTTTGTGTTGTTTTGGTTATGGAATTTATATCAATTGTATAATCAACGATAATTTATAAAGTTTTTGTATAGTATATATAGTAGATGAATCGATTATAGAATTCTCAAGTTTATTAGCTGTACTTGCACTGATTGGCTTTTTAAACCGTATATATAATAACCTTATTAACATATACTTGACTTCGCAAAATAAACATATTGTGCAACCTATTTGGAGGCTCTAGATTCTGCCATAAACTTCAGATCAACGATAATACATAGAAACATACTACAATTAAAATAATACCTGAATCTTACAAAAGACCTACAAATTCATCACCACCAAAAACTAAAATATAAATCACCGAAACACTCAAATTATCCTATGCTAAGTTCTTAATCACACTATATACTTTCTCTCAAGAAAAAGATTTCTGAAGTTAAATTGAATGTAATCCATAAGCGAACCCATATCCCCACAAAGTTAAAAGAAGATACAAGATTATTAAATGGATCAAGGTTTCTCATCTTATCTTAATCTCCTCTCGGCCATTTTGGCTTATTCGCGATATAGTAGCAAAAATCGCGGTGCTTGGTAATCCAAGAGTAAGTAAAATATGTGAGGAACCAAAAAAAAAGAGAAAAAAAAAAGTTGAAAATTTTTTTAGGATTTGGATGGGTTTTTATAGTTTTATTTTATTCTTCAACCCTTAGTTTAGGGGGTCGCGCGGGCTGTAGAGATGAAAAAATATATTGGTGTGTTTGTGTGTGTGTGTGTGGTGGTGAATTGAACAGGGTAATGTACAACCTTGTACAATTGTAGCTATGGAGACCTGTACTGCGGCGATAAATTAATGAGATGAGATGCGACTTGTTTTGGTTTGGTCAATTTTCAAATAACATGAAGAGTTGCAATCTAATGAGGTTAATAATAGAAAGTAGTTAAAGATAAAAAATGGCAGATATAACATATGAACTCTCATAAGTAATATAATTGGAAGATATCTCCATGGGTGTTCATAATTCGTATAATATGATAATAATAATATGGTGTGGCTGCATGCATGAAAGATGGTGATCACTGGTGAAATATGTATATACTCTATTTACAGCGTGCAAATTACTTGACAATTTTGAATTTTACAATTAAAAAAATAAAAACCCGACATTGATAATTTTAAAAGTAACTAGCTATATAATTTAAATAAAATAATAATAATAATAAAGTAGCAAAATAAATAGAAAATAACAATAAATTAATACTCAAACATCTTACAATCAGGAATAGTAATATTTTTCAATTGACGATTAGCATCAAATAGTCCCCAATAAGGTTCCCATCCACCATCAGCACTACCTTCTTTCCAAGGTTGATCAAACGCTTCAAACCAATACCACCCAATATCAGTCTTTTGATTCGGGCAAACCCAAGTTTCCAGGAAATTTTGTAGTTGACTTTCACCAGAAATAGCTTGATTCAATGATCCACCATCAGTTGGCCATCCAACCTCACTAATAACATATTTAGTATTATCATTTTCTTTACTATATTTATTAATAACGTCATTTACCATATAATCATAAGTCCATTTTGTTGAAATTTCAACCGGGACACCTCCAAAAAATGGATGAACATTACATGCTAAAATATCAACATGATTGGCCAACTCTTCACTCCAGGTAATACCAATTTCACTTGTACCAATCATGATATAATGTTCTAACCCACTTCTTTGAATATATTCTCTAACATATTCAATATAAGCTAGTAACTCTCTTTCATTAATATCTTTTCGAAATAAAGCTTCATTACCAACTAAAATAGAATCAATATTTTCCTTAAATCCATAATTATCAACAACTCTTCTCATATCACTTAATTGCCTAATAGTATTTTCAACAAACTTATCAACCCATACACCAACTGATACTTTTATATTCAGCTGTAAATCTTCAATAACTTGTAGTACCGTATCGACTTGCATACATTCTGTTCCATACATTCGAATTCTATTAGTTAATTGTGATAAAATCATCAAATCTTTACCAACTAGTTTTCTATCAATCCCACAAGTTGGATATCTTGTACCATCAGGAGTATAATTAATACCATAAAATACTTTATGTAATCTTGGATCGTTCATTACAGATATAATATCTGGGTCATTCTTTAATGAATTATTATTATCAACACCAAAAACATCTTCTTCATATTGTCCTAAATTCTCACCTTGATTTGTTATTAATAATGACTTTCTTGCGACTAATCTTTCTTTATCATCAGAGTTCGCAAATGATGCTAACATAATGCCTAATGAAATTAATAAAACAACTAATATTGATAATATAAACCAAAAAATTGATCTCCAGATTTTATTTGATCTTCTTAGTTGTTTATTGTTGCTTTCCAAAGATTGTTTATCGAGTCTATTATCTCCAAAAAGACTTGATTCAGAATTATCAGACTCAATAGTGGAAGAATAGTTTTTATTATAAAAAGGTTTTAGTGATTTCTTTGATTCGTCAGAATCACTTGAAGATTCATATGGAATTTTTGTGGGATAACCTGGTGTTAATGATGGTTGATATTGCTGCGATGCTTGTCTATAGTCTGAATATGAATGGTGACTATTATTTGAAAATGCTTCAGGTGAAGTAGCCTCAGTATAATTATCTGTTATAACATATGGTGGAGCGGAATGACTTAAAGGTTGGTTAGCTAAATTCGTTCTATCATCACTTTGTG